>KK117973.1:221371-261433 GCA_000611955.2 Stegodyphus mimosarum | reverse complement strand
ATTTTTTTTTTTTTTTTGTCTAAGAGTGTAATATATATTTGGACAGCCAATCATAATCTGTAACATATTATTTGCAATATTTGCAAGTTGCCATCTGCATTCACAGCAATCTTCAGCCACTTAAATTCAACTATGTTTTTGAAAATTACTAATTTGCATTATATGCTTACTTTTGGAAGCCAATGTATATAAAAGTCAACCCCTTACCCCAAGCGAAGAAGTCCAGTAGACAAGTCAAGTTTCAGTATTTCAAAGCAATTTTATACCTCTGATAGTTTCTTGTGTTTTTTGACAGCTATGTAATACCTGAAGCCTTTAATGAAAAGCATGTTTGAATTTTTATAAAAAAATAAAGAAAAATTTCAATTTCTTTTTAATATAGTATAATTCTTCATCCTTTTTTAATTACATTACGTTCGATTTTCTACCTTCCTATATATGTTTGTTTTCTGGATGTAAAACATAAAATTCTAAAAGATAATGCAGTAAATGATTACAAAATAAACTTCTGAAATTGTAACAGGGGTTAATTATGCCTCAAAGTCAATAGGAAGACATTTAAACAAGTATAATTATGGTTAAATAAAAATTCAGCCATTTTTAACATTTAAAGAATATATAAATGCAAAAGTATTCAGTAAATTAAAAAAAAAAAAGGCTTACTATGAAAGTATACTGATTAACATGATTAATGTGTAAATATTTCATATACATACATAAAAAAGATAGAGAAAAATTCATACAAAATAGTAAAAAACCTTTTATCTTATTGATAGATAATAAGTGATTTAAAATATAGTAAATGATTTAACAGAAAGTATTTATAATTAATTTACTACTGAAAAAGTCCATATGATATGAAAACTTATAGAAATCTGTTAAGGAAGTTCACATGACTAGGTCTTTATTGTTCAATGATATGTTAAAAAAATCTGACCAGCAGTCAGAGGCATACTGAGTCTGACACAAATAATTATTAATGATAAAACCTTTGCTGCTGCTAAAGGACATCTATATACAGATGCCTGGAAGACCCCAAAATATCAAATTATGCAAAAATATTTTAACAAATACATTTAGTCTTCATTTAAAATTATACTCAAGAAGAATTTGTAGCTTTTAGAATCTTTTACAGATACGAAATTTTCTTCCATGCATAACAGAAGAAAAATATTGTGCTAAAGTACTTTTGGAATTTAGACAGCTTTTAACTCAGAAAAAACATAAATATAAAACTGACAGCAAACATAAATATAAAAATGACAGCAATAGTATATTAAATTTGAAAAAGCACTAAGATTAAAGAAATAAGAACCATGATGACAGGTAACAAATCCTAAATGACAGAAACTGCCTTTAAATTGAGCATAAGTAACACATAACAATACTAGAGTTGTGATAAACTGTTAAATTAAACAACTCAGTGCTACATTAACAGAACTATTTGCCATTATATGAGAACAAACATAAAAAAATTGCAGAAACAATACTAATTCATTCTTGAGTTTTTTACTACTAACAGGTAATATTTTTAGAATAAATTTGCTAGATAAAAAGTACACCCAAGTGGTTTTTCTACATAATCGGCTGCATCTCTTTATCATCATAAAACAAGATTTGACTGAAATAATGGGATATAAAAATTTATTATAATAATGGTGAGTTATAATAAAAATGTGAAGCGACAATTAGTTAAGGTAAAATTTAACTCTAGAATTATTTGCTAAAAACTGAGTTATCACCTATAAAATTTGAACTGTAAAAAAACTAAATTTAAATTAGGAAAATTGCTAAAAAAAAGGAACTGCTGTCTTAGGTTGTACTTAACACATCAAAAAATTAAAAGTACCCTTTCAACTGCTACCTTTTTGTTACAAATGAAAATCTAGATGATAAAAAAATTAATTAATACAGAAATTAATATAGAAATATACAAATTTTAATGCATAACTTTTAATATAGAACTATAAAACTTTTGATATGAAACTTTTAATATAGAAATAGACAAATTTTAATACAAAACTTTTAAATATAGAAAGATAAAAATTATCACTCAAATTTACAATGAAAAAAAAAGATAATGATTTAAAATACAGTACTAAACAATAACAGTTAATATTTTATTTTTCCTTTTGCAGCTCTCTCTCAACTAGGAAAAAAAAAAAAATTATACTAAAACAACAAAATCAAAAATCTGCATTAATTTTAAGCAAATTTTAAAATATTTTTACACTAAATTGGACTGTATTTTGAAGGAATAACTGAATCATATTAAAAAGCAAATAGTTCTGCTTTTTCTTTCTCTTCTCTCTCTCTCTCTTTTTTAGTCCAAAGGGATTTAGTCCGGAAGGACTATTACTTTCGTTTTGCGATTTTGCGTTGATTCACTCTAAATGCCCGATTCACTTTTCAAATTGTTGCCACTAAATGTTATCGCTCTGCATTAAAGTTTAAAAAATGAAAAATCTGCATAAATGTATGCATGTTATTATTATTTTTTTTGACGTAGCTTTCTCTTCAAAAATCGTCTGCGTGCGTTGCACGGGAAAATAAAAAGGAATTTTAATTACAGTTCTAAATAAATAGCCAAATAAATGTGAAATTCGTAACAATATTCTCTAAAACTTTAACGAATTTTTCATTAACAAACTCAAAGATTTCAAAGCCAGCAATACCAACGTTGTACAGAAAAACATTTTTATCTCCAGCGCGTGAGAGCGTGTACCGAAATTTCTAAAGATATGCACAATTTAAAATTATTTTGCGATATTGCTGTTGAACTGAATTTTATGGTTTAAGTGCGAAGAACATGGTATTTAACAAATAAAGGTAACACACAGAATGTTAAATAAACGTCCCTTTGGACGTAATTTAAAATCTGAAACATTTCAGATTTTTTTTTTAAATTAGTAGTATTTTTATGATAAATTTTTAAAATTATTTTTTTTTCCTAATAAATAAATTAACCAACTCCCTGCTGCCTTCTCTAGACAAACGTCCAGTATCCAAGAGAAACATTAAATTTAAAAACTGCACAGAATTATCGCCCTCATTTTTTTTTGGTAGAAGGGCAAAAGATAAACGAGTAGTCCGGGGGGAAAAGGGGAACACTCAAAGTGTGTGTCAAAAGTGGTGGGAAAAATTCCATACACCTAGAAAAACTGTCTGACAGACATGAAACTTAATACGCAGAAATCTCGATATGCAATTGATAGGACGATGCACAGCCAATGAGTGCACAGGAAGGATCTAATGCACACAGGAAATCTGCACCAAGAAAATGGTACACAGTATCTTAGTTGGCATGATATATTACTATATCAGTTTGGACTACTTACATGGTAATATAAATTGCATCAGCACATGAGGATGCCCCAAAGACGCATTCAGTAGTGGTGCAACCAAATGACATTGTCCAATAAACTGATATATTGTATTAAATTTAATTACTCTTCTTTAACATTCTCATCTCACTGGATCCACCAGTGACTGAGCTGATAAAAACAATGGGCATAGGTACTTTCAATTTTTTCAGGTTAAAATCAAAATGAACACAGGTGTTTTCATTGTTTCCCCACTTTGACGCATAAACGCAAGCCAGTTTCCTTTAAAAATTACACCATCAAGGCATGTCCTTTCTTACGCAGATGGTCCACATGTACTTTATTGGGTCCATTAAACAAACATTATCAGCCAATCGTTGCTCATATCATGTTTTATTATAATCAACCCATTTTTCTAAATACAACAGATCTTTTTCACCTATTATGCTAAAATTTATAAAATCCATACAGTAACAAAAAAACTATCTCTTTTACATAATTCACTATTTGATTTTGCACATGATCACTTACAGCCCATAATTTTTCTTATTATCTCCATAAATTACTTTGATAAAAAATTTGGCCATTCCTCTCCCTGAAATTTTATATAGTTAAAACCTTTATTTTCCCTATTTTTCAGATATTACATTTCTAAAATAAATTACAAATTATTGCATTTACAATAGAAAAACTATTTAATTTTTATCATGGCATAATATATTTCAGCCATACTTCAGCTCCTATATTAATATTTTACACTTAATTAAAAATCGCTTAATGGAAGTCCTAACACATTTTAGTAAATATTATTAATCACAAACCAAATTTATTTACATTTAGTGTTCAGACAACTTACTTCACACACATCTGTTATAAATCTTTAGACTGAATAATATTTGACTTAGCAACGGAAGTAGCTGAACTATTAGCCTTATTTGTTCTACTGTTAGCAGGTATCTGCATATGTACAGTCTGCATATGTGTTTTGAGATTACCAGGCCAATTAAACAGTTTTTGACATACAGTACATTGAAACCTACGATGAAATGGCTTATGCATTAACAAATGTCTCTTCATGCTGTGTTTCGTAGAATATGTTTTCAAGCAAATAGGGCAGACATTTTCCATAGCTGGTATGAGAGCAACAGCAGTAGGATGGCGTATCTGTTGCAAGTAGCTGGTATATTTTCTTAGAAATTCTTCAACATTAGCCAACTGATTGCCAGCTATCAAAAATATGAAAAATCACAATAAGAAAACAAATCAACCTTCAATAAATAAGATTTACATAAGAAAAACAAATCAACCTTCAATAAATAAGATTTACATAAGAAAAACAAATCAAACTTCATCTACTTCTGTTGGCATATAAGTGAGTCTTTTAAACAAAAAATTAACAAATTAGTATATTAAAAAAAGAAATATTTTTATTTGATAATTTTAGAAAATAGAAAATATGAATACAATACACCTTTTCGTATGATGAAATCAAAGATATAATAAGTTATAAAATCAGTAGTCACATATAATAAAATATACACAGATAAAATTATGTTCAATAAAAATACTATTACATTATACTTAAAAGCTAATAAATGAATTTTAAAATATTTATAATATATCATAGATAAATAACAAATACTTTAAATATTGCAACTAAGATCAAACTTAGGTTAAAGAGAATTATCCAAAAAAAAGGGGGGAGGGGAACTAGTAGTCATATGAATTAAATATTAAAAAATACTACCTGAGCTAACTTAGAATTAATATACAATTTAAAAACTTGCATATAGAAAAATTTAAGATAAAGTAATTAAATGTCTCGAAAGTTATAATATTATGAATTTTGTGGAACAAGATATTAAGAGCTGTGAAAGTTGACAGATTACGTAAAGCCATACTTTATGAAAAAAATTAATAAGTTGAAAAGGAACCACCTACTTTGTTGCAAACACACTAGTTAAAAATTAAATGATTTTTCCCTTCAATTCTGGAATTTTGAGTTTTAACTGAATATTACTTATAAGTATATATTTTACATTACATCCCCTTTTTATTTGTTAAATTTTATACAAGAAATACAGTTCATGTCAATACATGACAATATCTCATGCCATTCAGGACCCGAAAATTAAAATCTGCAATTTAAAAAAAAAATTCGAAATCTTTTAATAATAATAATCTTTATAATGTTACAGAAAAATTAAAAATTATTCTTATAACAAACAAAATCCTGAGGAATCTTTTATTGTTTTGTACCACAAGCTTACTTTCCACAACACGCATTGATCAAAATAAGCAGACATTTAAAAAAATATATAAAAGATCACATAATTTTAAAGCTAATACATTCAAGAAATATAATTACTTTCCAATTTAAACATGCTTTTTTATCAAATAAAATCTCAAAATAAAGATTTTGCAAAGATTAATTCAAATTTTTATCAGATGGTGACAGAAAAACTAATATATAACTAAATATTAATCCTAGAAAGACTTTCTTTTGGTGACACCTGTATGAAAAGAAACATTCTCATGAATATTTAATAGGTAATAAGAATAACCATGAGATAAACACAGAAACTTCCATGCTGTTAGCTTGTTCATTTGAACTGATTCATATAATAAATTTACAGCGTGTCCAGTGATTTATTCATTCTGGCACTGTAAGCTATTTTAAGGCCTTTACTACTACAAACTACTATAAAGTTTTTTTTTTAAAACTACTACATACTTAACACTGTATTTGATGTACTGTGGGCTGATAAAATCTTAGAAAATTTTCCATCAATAACCATACTTTTTGGTTGAGTTATTGCTTGGATGATTTATTTATCCCTCAACATGCATGATAAAACCTTTGGTGCAATGCTGTGCCAAATTTCATCACTTCTTTTAAAGGAATAATATTAACAGTAATAGTGCTTTAAACAGGAAAGAAACACAAATGTGGCACCACGTATTAAGAAGAATCAAAGCGGATAGGGAAGAAATGAAGCATAAAAAATGTTGAAGTAAGGCAAGTACTTTTGGAAAGGTAGGAATTAGAATTAAAGTCATTCTTTAAATCTGATAGACACTGATAAATTGAATGTTTCAAATAAAGATTCAATGACTGAACAAATTTATTGCATAATGTTATAAAAAAGCAAAGGAATGGTTAAAAGAATATGTTTAATTATAGATCTCATAATTTCTGCTTTTCCAGCAAAAGACACACTTTTTATTGTTTATTTAACAAATTATGGCAATATACTTATGGACTTATAAAGCCTAAGGAATAGGAATGCTTCCTGGAGGACTTCCCAATAAATACAGGCTTATATTTACTCGTGTTTAAAAAATAAATCCTCAAGGAAATACCCTGTCAGCAACAGGGACAGAATTCAAGAGAAATTATACGAATTTAACGCTTTATTCAGCTTTTTTTTTTTAAAGCTTTCAAAAGAAACTAAAAAAAAAGATGTTTTGACAAAAAACAGTATAGCGACAAGAAATATTATAAATTTTCCAAGAATAAAAATCTAATACAAGAACTCTTAAAATTGAATTAAAATGTTTGTTAACAAAAGAGAAAATATTTCGCAAGTTGCACTTTTGGAGAACTCTGAATAATTTTATAACTAATAGAGGTGAAATAGGATGACAAGAAATACTGGGATTTTTTTTAATTAAAAAAACATGAAAAAATAATCTGAATATCCCCTCTTATGTTGTTTACAACTGCAAGGCAAAAATAAAAAGATGAATCCCTGTTGACAGCAAAAGCTCTTAAATACTGAGCTCTTATGCAAAAGAAGATTGTGAAGAAACAAATATTAAAGGGCATAGAAAATATAACATTTGGAAAAAACTCATTTTTTTTTGCTAGAGCTAGATTTGGCAAGTGAAGGAACACTAAATGTAAAAAGCCTATGGTAAAATTATTATCCCAATGTTAAATTGACAGTGTATTAGTAGCATGTAAATTAAAGGAAATGTGTTTAAAGTGAGCTGAATGATATTATCAATTGAATTCATAACTGCTACAATATTTCTTAGATTTTCTTCCTTTTAATATAAATTTTGCCTACACTGACTACACAGTCTAAGCTCTGATAGTGGCAGAATGATAAAGATCAGAAAATAATGGTATTCAAACCTGGGTAAATGGGCTGACTGCAGTGTATTTTTCATGCTTTTCTATATGTGAAATGTAAATACCAATGGGCTTTATCCATGAAGATATCTCTTAAGTAATATACAGTCTGCCATATTCAAAACATGATCAAAATTTTAAAATTTAGGTGTTCTAATTTGTATTTTTATCCTTCCAGCAGTGAAGTAATGTTTCATAACTTTTGCTCTTTTCACTTTTCTAATGAATCTACTAAATGTATACCACCACTTTTTTTTTTCATTTCATTTTGATAAAATCTGGCATAACAAAGCAGATATTTCTTTCTCATGAATCACAGAAAAGTATAACATTCTCTCGCATGTACTTTCCTAAAATTTATATCAATCTAATATTGAAGTCTGTCTAAGATTGCTCATTTTACATCTAAAAAAAAATCCTTTTAAAAATTACAATAATTTTTGGCTGAAAAATTTTTTTTTCATAAGGATGATAGTAAGAAAAACAGTAAGGAGAATATCAATAGTTCTCATGTTTCATAATCAAAACAAACCAATACAGCAAATAAAAATACTTCATAAGCATATCACAAAATCTGGCCATAACTGGTATTAAAATAAAAATAAAATTAAAGATACAAACCAATATCACAAATTCAAATACAATAAACGCATTTACTTAAATAAATAAAGCAGTATTTAAATTACAGAGTAAAACCTTAACCTGAGGCTTATTAAAAAATCATAATAAAACATACCTCATACAAGAGTGCAGACCAGATTCACAAATTAAAAGTACACAAAATTCGAAAAATTCCTTTTATTTTCAGTTCATTCATAATCACATGAATAACTAGGAAAATATATATGCACATTTTTATAAATAACATTTTATTATACTTTGAACAGTAAAAATTTATGAATTAATAACAATATGTATAGATAATTATTAGAGTGTTTAATTAAATATATATAATTGCAAATCTATGGAAAATTTTTTAACTTTATAAAAATACCACAGAAACAACAGAAGTAAATATTTCTCAATTAAAAAATAAGAAACATTTTATAAATTTACTTGCAGTTAGAATTTACACGTAAGTGGTTTCATATACACAAATAGAGTTATTTTTTATTACATAAATATATATATATATATAGAATAGAATCAGACAGCTAAAAAATAATAAAATTACAAAAATAACATAAGCAAGGGAATTGTAAGATAAAATTTTTAAAAAATCAACACAAAATAAAAATTAACGTAATAAATTATATATCTTAAAAGATATTTGCAGTGTTTTTGCATACACATGTTAACAATACTATTAAATATATATATATACAGTTATGAACATCATTATCACTTCTTATTATCCAAAGGTACAGAAAATATAGTTATGGAAAAGAAGTTGTAACTTTTTATCACTGAGATGATAAATTACCATACATGTAAGGGGGATTACATGATTTAGAAAATTTAACATAATATGTGATTATATATATGCACAAACATAAAAAGAGTACATATGCAGAGGGATTCAAAAGTATTTAGAAAATGCAAAGGCAAATAGAGGGAACAAAAATAAGCAGATTTTGCAGTGGAATGTGTGTGAAGAAATAAGATGTCGAGGTAGTACAGGGCACTGATGTGTGGTAGGTAAAAGCATTCTGCTGGCATAAACTGGTAGTCCCTATGCAAATGGCAAGTGATACACATTATTACATGAACACAATATCAACATGCATTTTGTCTACAGGGTTTTGGCTTAAAAGCAGCAGTTTCTCAAACAAGATACAATGAATGATTCCCAAGTATCACCTATAAGCAGCTGCAGCACTTCCGTCTGCAGCCCTATGGATAAAACATATGTATCCATCTTGAATAAGGCATACTGCTCAAAATGTACACAGAAATGATGCTTATGAGAGCAGAATGCTTTTACTTACAACTCAATAGTCCAACATGTCATTTCTGTACACACATTTCTTTAGAAAATTTGCTTATTTCGGTCCCCTCTATCTTCTTCCCTCTTCTTCTAATTTTTGCCAGAAGTTTTTAAACCACCTTGCATATGTAAAGAAATGAAATCATTTTATACCAAAGAAGTGGTGATACATTCTTTTTTCAAAAGCATGACTTTTTCAAAAGCATGACAAAGGTTCCAACATAATTTCTGGCATTACTAAAATATAATTTATACATTTCACAAAGTTATAACAATGAATGAAAAGAACAAAAATTACCATGAAATACAAAAATTAAATGACATTAGAAATCTTCATCTTAAAAAAATATACAAGTAAGTTAAATTAAATAATTCATGTAAAGTAAGAAAAAATAATACTATTCTTTAAACTCCTCTCCTCTTTTGATCAGAGAATAAAATTAGAGTATATATTCTTACCTTCTAAAAATACCAGAAATAAGGAAATCTTCAGTATGAATTTAATGTGCTTTAATTTTTTACTAAATATCAAAATAATGAAATAATTAAAATTATTAAATTCTATTTTTGTTTATATGGCTATATATAAATCTACATATCGTAAAGACTTTAAATTGCAATTTTAATTAATTAGAGAAAATTATTAAAACTGAATAGAAAACATTTTGTACTTATAAATACATAACAAGTATTACATATCCTAGAACATACCATCCCCTTAATTCTCAGATGTATTTTATCTTTGGCCAATTGCTGATTTTACTCAAAAGTAAAAACCTGCTTCATAATTTCATGAAGGACAAACATCATTAGAAATAATTCTTTTCCAAAGGTTTTTTTTAAATACATATTTAAAAAGTTAGAAATAACAAGACAAGTTTGTAAAGTTTTGGAAATTTAATAAAACCATCTTAAATAAATACGTTTAATTGCTCTAGAAGTTCTGAAACCTAAGGAAAAAATTCAAGAATTTTTCTTCATTATTATTGGGCATAGTTATCATATTTGATACAACAGAAATACATAGCAATCTACAGCTAGACAGACAACTGTTATTCATTTTTCTAAAGATTAAATACTTTTAAAGTAGTTATAATAAAATAAATATTTAATATTTACAGCTCTTAACCATAAAGTTACATCTCAAGTAATTGTGCGATTTTCATAATAAGAAAGGGTCAAATTTCCTTACAGAACTTTACAGGAAAAGACTAGCTTTATCTGTTAATGATGAAAATGCAGTTTAAATTACGAGAACTGCAGAAGGTGACTCAAAATGTTTCCATAATTAAAACAGCAGAGACTCTTTATACATGAGTAGTAGCGCAACTATTTTTCAAACAAATGTAAAAATAAAATCTGTTCCTGGGCAGCACACTTATGAAATAAAGTGACAGAATAAGTGAAACAAAAGAAACTATATAATGTCCATTATGAATATTACTTCCAAACCACCATAGATAATAGCAGTATTTTTATCTATATTACAGCATTCTAACAACTAAAAGATATCTAAGAAGATAAATTAATATCATCAGTACTGAAAATATTTTCAAAGTTCAGAATTACAGACATATAAGCATTTTTAAATGATTGTACATAAAACAATCACTATTAATAAGGTTTTCCTAACATAGCTCGAGAACTAACAAGATTTAATGTTTGCAGTGCTAATTTCATCACATGGAGTAAAACAATTTCTTAACAATTTCTTTGGTTAAATCTTTAAAGATTAACATGCAACAATAAAAAAGCACATGATCTGCATTAAATCTGCAGATCTGCATTAAATCGCACATGATCTGCAATAAAAAAGCACATCTACACATGATCTGCATTTACGAAGCTTAAAAACAATGTAAAAAATAACTTGCACTACTCCAAGAGAAACAAATGATTACAGAATTTCATAACAATATTTATTCAAACAACTGCAACACATTTTTATAGTTGTGAAAGAATAAATTAAATGTGAAGGAATAATTGTTAAATGACTTTTCTCCTCATAAACATAGATCCATTAATCACGGAAAGATATGCATATTAATTTTAATTTGAATTGTATTACCAAAACTATTGCAGATTAGTTTACTTCTAAGCTTTACATGTGAAATCAGCATTAAACAAATGTTGAAATTATTTATAGATCAGTTACTTCTATACTTTGCACATACCATGCATTTACAGAGTGATTTTTGTGCACACACTTAAAAGGTTACAGATATTTAATTTACCCTGCACTTCAGAGAGAATACAAACCATTATCAATGCTAAGTCAGAAAAAAATAAATCATTTTACACAATGAAAATCAAAAACAAATTTGAGGCATTTTGAAATCAGTTTAAATTTAGAAGAAGAGAATCATAATAGTTTCAGAGAAATTTAGAAATCATCTTTGACCTTTATGAAACCAAATATATGACTGTTTCAACAAATCATAATAAAAATTATTATATTTAATTAAGTTAGATGATTAAGCATACATTTAAAATGCTTTTTAATTTGTATCAAGACAACAAATGACTTGGAACATAGAGAAAATGGCACATGAAAGAAATATTGAAGAAGAAATAAGGACAACATCCATACGTGGAATAACCAAAAAAAAAAAAAATAAAGGTAGATGTCTTCTATTCCAGTTTTGGTGACTGTTATCAATTCTTCTTCAGCTTCCTTCATGCTACTGTATGTAAAGATACACTAAAAGTAATTATTTAAGTTAAATGTTTCAGAAGGGAGGGAGAAGAATTTAAACATTCAAATAGCAATTAATGTTCCATTTTAATAATGCATTACAATTATTATAAATATATGCTTATTTCATTAATTACAATATGTAATTATTATTATTAGAATAAACAGACCATGCATTACATTATGCATTAAAAAATAAAATGAAACAAAGAATTCATTGTCAAAAATAAATAAAAATTTGAGTTTATGATTCATTTCTCTGAAGCTCCACTATTATTTTTTATGATACAGATATCACTTAAAAGTTTTGTAAGCAAATTTCTGAAATTAAACTCCCTCCCCCCAAAAAAAAAGTTTGTTTAATGCTTCTGTAATCTTAACAAAAAATTCTTTAATAATAGTTGAAATTTAATAGAGATGAGGCTTACTATCTGTTAGCACAAGCAAGCTTGTTATGCTATTTCATCGTGTGTTTTTTTTTTTTTTTTTTTTATTTTCACAGTACCATTTCTTCTGAATTTGTGCTTTTATTATTGAATTTTTTCAATGAAGAATTTTTTTTTCTATCAGAATAACATCTGATAGGGATTCATCGAAATAAAGAAAACTGAAGCTATAAAATGCTTAGATTTAATTTTATAACCAATTTCCTACACTCTGCCTCCTTCTTTCCAGTTTTGAATTTGTTTCACTCTAAGATATTCCATCCCAGATATATTCTATTCATCTGATATGAATTGCAACAACTCATCATTTCCTTTTGAAGCATTCCAATGGCAAAGATTTTCATGCTGTTTTAAATTATCTTTCCTGTTATAACTCCTGGGGCACAACTTGCAAGCAAAAACTTTAGGAAATAAGGCATGGACAACTTGATGATGACGTCGCAAGCTTTTAATTCGTGAGAACTGCTTGTTGCACACAAAGCAATATGGCTGTCTTGCCTCTAAACCAAGGATTCTTTCTCTTTTATTTCGAAAACGTAAACTGCCTGCAATTTCATTGCCACCATAATAGTCTATAAATAAAGGAAAAATATACATAAGGGCAAAAATGACGAAAACATACATACAGGTATACTAACTTTTAAAAAAATTCAACAAATATAAATTATACAAAAGTCTATTCTATTTTTAATAATTCAAACTGAAGGTGACATTTGAGAACATACTGATATATATTTATCTCAAAAATAAAGTGAATAAACTTAAATGATAACAAAAAGATAATATAAAATGTATTAAATGAATGTCTGGGATTAAAGAAATTGACTGAAAACATGATTGCAGCCTTTGAATTTAATCCCATTTTTGATGTGAAACACTTACATTCAAAATAAAATACAAGTTTAAAATATCAATATGTCTGCAGGTATGAGTATTAAAAAGGATAAATTACTTTAGCATCAGAGCTTTTAAAAATACTCTAACTAGAAATTAAAGAACATAATTAAATACTCAGTAATTAATCAATAACATTAATAGATTTGAAACCTTTATCTTACTTAATAGTAGTTTACTGTTAATACCATCGAAATTTTGTTAAAATAGTTATAACAAATTTTAGGACCATAATTTTTGCTTTAAAAAAGAACAATCAGAATAACTGAAACTGATTTTGTTTCAAAGTCTGCTTTAATCGTTAAAACAGTTACATTAGCCTTATGGTATTTTAAATCAGCGGCTTTTGGCTCAAGCCCAAACTGCGGTATTCCAGCTGCAACCCATATTAGGTATATTTAATAATAAACATTAGTTGAATATTTTATCACACCTGACTTTAAATAACCTCATTTCATTTTAAATTCAAGACATATTAAACTAATCAACATAAAGTAATCTTAGTTAACTAAAATATATAAAAATAAATAGTGCATTCCTTTTAAGGTATATAGCTTAAGTCAAATTATAAATGATTACAATACACTCAGCATAATTTATCAAAAAAAAAAAAAAATTTTTCAAGCTTGCAAATGAAAACACTGAAATAAATTAATTTTCATATATTTATTTCAGAAAATGCAATACATTATTTAACTTAAAATTTACATAAAATGAGAAAACCAAGTTTGAAATTTTTGAAGATATGAATATTGATTTGGCATAGCCATTTTTAATACAATGTGCATCATTAGCAACAAAATAATATATCGAATTAATAATACAACTTAATTCAACTATTAAATGAATCTGATTATGAACTTATTGCACAAAGGAAAAAAATAGTATGATTTATAAAGCTTAAATTATATATATATATTTAAAAATGAATATTTACATAACAAGATCAGATTTTGGCAAGACTGAAATAAATCCCAGTAAATCACCAATAAATGGAACATTTTATTCAATAGACTTGAAAACTTTGACAGATAATTGAGTGTATTGGCAGAAAAAATAACTTAATATAGTTTAAAAAAGATTAAATGACAATTGTGGAAAAATCACAGAAACGTTTATGATAAAATTTTAGATTACATAATACAGACTACCGGAAGGCAAATAATTAAATGTATTTATTAATAATATTTTACTTAACTTATTAAAACTGCAACCTCAATATATAATATATTTTTAAATAACTATGCTTTCATTCATTAAAGAACTTTTTGAATTTTTTCCTCTAACACCAGCTTAAAACACATGTTATTGAAAAAATAAATAAATAAATAAAAATAAACACTTTTAGAGACACAAGAAAATTACATTTATTATTAAATGGAAAAACTGTACGTATCTTCCAGCTTTCAACTGCTATAAAAAGTAAAAATCTGACTTTTAGCATATTAGATATTTACTGTTTTGGGCAAGATTTCTTTATGTGAACTGGCAAATACTCAAAACAATAAGAGCACTGGTAGAGTTTGAAGCCATGACTATGTTTACTTTTTTATAACAAATCTTTTGATTTAAATGACATGATGCACTTTTTGCATGGGAAAAGCAAGTTTTTCTCAACTTATGGATTTCAGTATTATTTGAATTCTAGAAAGGACAACATATTTTTATATACAATTAGACCAGGAATAATAATGAATTAAAAAAAGCTCAAAATAAGCACATTTTTATGCCTAAATTATTTAAAAAAAAGAGATTGTAATTTAATATCCAAAAAACGTATATCAATTTGCAACTTCTATATACATACAAAAGAGAACATTCTTTTTATTTCATAAAAATGCAATGCAAACAAAAATCTTCTATTAAAATATAATTTTCATTACCCTTTAATGAATTCTATATCAACTAAAAATTTGTGACTATACCTGCATTATTTCAAGTAATGGCAATTTACTAAATAAGAAATTCTCAAAGGTATCTGTTAAACTTAAATGAGTATCAGTTTATTTAAATTATATAAAAAAATTTCAGCTTTTAGAAGAGAAATTACACATTTAAAAGCAAAAATTTAAACTATTACAAAGCATAAGACAAAAAATCTCACATTTCAGTTGAAAGGGAAAAAGTTACATAAATGAAATACTACCCACATTAATTCATTAATTTAAATCCAAGAATAACATTTTTCTTTATCTACAAATTAACCTTTCAAAAAAAAAAAAAACTGTTTTTTCCTAACCTTCTTCACAGCATGATGATTTTGAATTCACATTGTCACAGCTTAATCGAGAATATATATACCTTAATTTTCTATTGGATGAAATAACATAAAACAATAAATTATTAAAAGAAAATATTTAGTTTCCTTCTAGCCTGAAGAAATAGAATTTTTCTCCTTTAAAATACACAGAACAATTATAAAAAAAAATGGCTTCATAAAATACAAAATAAACAGAAAAAGTATACTGATAAATTTTAATTTTTTTGCTTGATTTTCAGCAAATAAATATTTTAATGTTTCTGAAAATATAAACAAATTACATTAAAGCTTATTAGCTCATTGCTTCTACATAGCATGTAAATATAATAGAAAAACAGTACAAAAAAAAGAAAAAAACATTATATCCATTTTCATAATTTTTTACATCTTATTACATTTAAAGATATAACTAGAATTGCCTCTGCAAGTCTTCAAGTTGTTTCCTGAAATGTTCTTTTTGTAGAAATTTGGTTTGGATGGTATCTTTTCATATGACTCCATTTAGAAGACCGCCATTTAAATGAAGCATTGCACACTTGACAAAACAGTAATTTTGTTGAATGAAGATTAAGGTGCTGCTTCAAAAGTTGATTTGTTTTAAATGATTTGGAGCAAAATGGGCATGGAAAGGCATCACTGCAATCAGAATGTAACCATATCTGTAAGCAGCATCGGAAGAATTTGCCCATCTGAAATAAACAGTCAAAACTTCAAGTTTCAAATCAAACTTTTATTTGACAAAATAACATGCAAGTTAAACATATGAAAGAATGATGAAAAATATGTTTTCTAAAGATCATACTATTATTATAAAGCATTATTTAACGATGCTTTATTTTCAATACATAATATTAAAATAACTTTTTACAACTATTTACTTCATTTGACATTTTTTTAAAAATAAGGTCTTTTTATGATATAAACATCTCAGTGTTTATTAACTAATTCTTTTTTGCAAATTAGCATGCATTATCTTCAACAATGATAAAATAAAAAATACAGTATACTAATAGTAATGAGATTATATTAATACATTCAAATACATAATGCCAAATTTTAAAAATATGTAAAACTAGGTGTCAGAACATTCAGTAATTTTTATTCTACAAGAAGAAAAAATTAATAAAATATATTCACTTTAAAGCTACACATTTGCTTTTTAAATATATATTTCTTGAAATTCATTACATAGGAAGACACTTAGCTCAGCCATAATTAATTCTTCTTTGCTTATAAACATTAATTTAAAAAAGGAACTTTTTCCCACAGTTTTTTATTCTATAGTCTCAACAGTCATTTGAATGAAAAATAGAATATTTATTTTTTCAAAATTTGTACATTAAAAAGACACTTTTTTTAATTATTAAAATGACATATATTTTCTTATAACACACCACAGTTATTCAAAGATTTCATGCAAATGCAATATTTAAATAGAAAAATTGTAAATAATAAAAGCCTTATACACACAATAATCCTACAATAAATTACTAAGGTATGAAAAAATAAGAAAAGTAAAATATTCTATGATTATGTAAGTTAACCATTAAAACTCTGTAAGTTAAATGTAAGATAGTAGAAGACTTCACTGGCTTCAACCTCCAGACACAACAAAGGTTAAATGAATACAACAACTGAACACTGCTACACTAACCCAGGTTTGAATCCTGGTGAATAGGTCTTAGTTACATGGATGTTTTTGTGATTTTTCTCATGTGTCATATAAGCCAGTTTTTCTTAGATAGTCATTCAAAAAAGCATCTACATTTAGGCAGCTTTCCCTAAATACAGAAACAAAGTGTTCTAATGACAATTTAAATTTTAATACTGACATATTCCAAAGATGTCTAGTGAGGTAAATTGTTTGACCCATAATTTATGCCTTTTCATACTTCATTTTCCTTTCAATAACATGTTATTGCATTCACATATGCTAAAAAAATTAAACATTTAATTATAAGCATGTTTAAAGAATAGCTGTTCTCCATTCCATATATTACTTACACAAAACTGATTTGAAATTATTTAATCATTTATCTCAATACATGCAAAAGTCAACTGCCTAAGAACAGAGAAGTTTTTATGAAAGAATTTTTAAAGGTAACTGGCTCATAATCATGTAACACATGGGAAAAAGAAGTATGAAAAACACCCAAGCACTCCCCCAATTTGCTACGATTTAAGCTGAGTTGAGCTGTTCAGTGGTCTTATCCACTCAGCCACTTGTAGGTGCCTTTGAAAACATGATAAATTAAACAAACATTTTATTTTAATTTCTGTTATTACATATTGGAAAGTGTTAAAAATTTTAAAAATTCTAATACAGATAATTGATGAATATGTATATATGTCTAATATGTATAATTGAAACATTTAATGACATTACGAAGAAAGAATGTACAGCATCACACATTATATCAAATCTTAACATTTTCAAAATGAAACCTATTAAAAATTTAAAAGTGACAAAAACTGAAGAAATAGAAGACTAGAACACTTTTTTAAAAACAATAAAAAGTAGCTAAAATTTGTATTAAAAAAATTTATTTTTCCTCTTGTATAAAGAAATACAGTACATTTTGAATATAATCTAATAAGTCACATATGCTTTCGACAATTCCGATTGTATTCTGATCTTTTTGTCTATATCACTTTTGTCTCCATATCAGTTTTGTGTCCCTATCACTTTTAAAATAAAAGGATGTTGCCACCAAATTATTACTTTTAAAGAAATAATAAAGTGAATATAAAAAAGTGTAGGGCAACACTTAACCCTCTATCTGGAAATCAAAAGATATGCTGCTTTTAAAAATTTTGTGACTTTACGCTTGAATTTTATAAGTGCAAAGAAAGCAATGTTTAATAATAAAGACAAGAAGGAAAAAAAAAAGCTGCATTAGCAGAAGCAAATCCAAGAGCAGACTGATAAACTGCAACCTCAAGTGAGAGCATAAGAAACCTTAACAAGCCCTCTAGTGTGACAAAACCTGATTTCTTAGAGATTTTCTTCCTTTTCAAGTATTATTATTATTATTATTATTATCTTATTAACTTTCAATGCATTTAATTATCTTATTTACTTTTTAACTTTTTACTTTTTAGTTATTTTACAATGTTAAGGTACGAATAATTTCTTGAATGACAAAATGGTACTAAAAAATTATGAATTTTAAATTCAGTGTAGAAAATATCTGTTACAGTGAAAGGATTTCGCAAACAAAATAATAAAGTAGTGTTTTCCCTTCTGTGCAGACTTCAGAAGGAGAGCTGTACAAAGAATTTTCAGATGTGCTCTATATATTAAATTTAATATTAAAACTCATACACAATATAAATTATTTATATTTAATTCATTCTTAATTACAATAATGTTACTCTAGTAAGATACTGCAATGCAGCTGTATTGAAATTTTATTTAGCATTAAAGTTAAGCATTTTTCTATACAGTTATATATAGAATACAAAATATTAATCATATAAAAAAGTGCAAGTCGAAATGTAAGTGCTCAGATGTAAAAAAATATGTCTTCATCAAAATTATAAGAATATCAAAGAATGCAAATACTCTGATTTTATTTTACCATTTAAAGCATATTTTTTAATTTTATCAACATAAGAAATACAAAAGATTTTTGGTAATGAATAAAAATTCCTGCCAATTTTAGCATTCTATAAAGATATTTCTTTTTTCATCTATATTGAAAAAATGCTTTTCAGATAGTTAATCTCAAAATGAAAGCTTTTATATTTAAAAAAAAAAATTTTTTTAATGCAGAACAGCAAATATGAAACAAATTTTAAATTTGTATGAAGCTTAACTGCTTAATTTAATTATTTTCATCAGTTTAATTACATAATAATAATGAACTTATTACTTTAACATTCATTATATAACTGACTACTCAAAGAAAAGATTTTCAGCAAATAAAAATAAATTATATAATAAAAAAAATAAATACTATATATGTGCAAAATATTTAAATTTTAAATAATCTTTTTTTCATTAAAAAAGTATTCATAATTAAAGAATACATAAAGATGAGAGAATTTTATAATGTTAGAAGATACAAGAATAAAAAGGACAGAAATTTTACAGGTCTTCAGAACCTGCTTTGGAAGCAAATAATATGACGCATGCAAAACATCATCACATTTATTATATACCTTACACGCATGCAAGAATGCCCTTATCGCCAAGATAAACAGCTAGTAATGAAATTAAGAAAGAAGAATCAGGATATCTCTGCTGGTAGAAATAACTCAATAACTTGCCTGTAATAAAATCCAAGTCAGTGAAAGGTTTTACATAATAAATTAATGATTGTAGAATCTTCAAATATATACTCACTCTTGTGGTAAATAATTTTAAATCAACAATAAATTATTTTAAATTTGATGCAAATAATACTTATTATTCAAAATAAAAACTCAAATTCCAAAGATTTAATAGGCGACATTGTTCAGAAAATAAAATCAAACTTCAAAGCTGCAGAAAAAAAGTTTTATTTTTAAATTAAAATCAGTGCAAATGCATACTTTCACATATAATTCATTACTGCAAAGCCATTAATAAATCAACATTAAACAATCATCAAAGATCTGAATTTTTACTGATAGATAATTCTGATACTTAAATTATTTTAGGATATATGGCATTTGATAATTCAAAGATGCATATTGTCATCATAACATGTACCAAAAAAGACACAGAGATTGTTCTAAAAATAATTAAGACTTTAACAGCTATACTGTCAAATCATAATTGAAACAAAAAGAGAAAAATAAGTGGAGTTAACTGACCTGTGAATGTTATATAGAGGAAAAAAAAAGTTCTTAATTCAACTGCTATGCATTGTTATATACATTCATGTTTTTCTTTAAAGATCTTTTGAATAAACCTACCTAACTGCATGAAATTAGCAAACTCATTTATTATAACTAATATTAATAAACTAAAAAATTTCTTTAAAAATATACTATACAAATTAAAGCTACATATATCACACTATAATGTGATTTATAAATGTTATCAACGTCAAATATTTCATTATTTTATTTCTTTATTTTAAAAGATAAAACAGGTTTATTGTTTTATGGAGAAAAGATGCATATTAAAAAAATATCTCTATGATATTACATGGATAAACATTTATGACTGCAGAGTATCAGTTTCCTTATTAAGTACCTTTATAAATTTAGTAGTGTAATTTTAGTATTATTATGTATTTTTTATAAATTTACAATAAATAATATGCATCATAGCTACATTCTAGTACTATTGTCATGATTTTATACAAACTGAAAACAGATAATAATCTATATGAAATCTAAAATTAATTCAGCCAAAGAACATATTTTATAAAAAAGAAATCATATTTTTTAGAAGAGATATATAAGATTAATGATTTTATTTTCAATGAAATTCTACAAAATCACAGTTATTTTCAAAATGTAATTACTTTCAAACTTCCTCCATGAAAAATTACTTTTTCATTCTTGCCACTTTACACTTCTTAATTATATGAATTAAAAGAAAATGAAGACAAATTAAGAAAATATTATCACAAACAGAATCTGTTATTAGTTTATGCTAGTGTATGTTTCAGAAAAACTTAAAAATTTTCACCTTATATGTATACAAAAATTACAAATCTAAACAGACCTAGCAGATTGTGATCTGCATATTAAATAAAAAATTCATATTACATAACATTTGATCCTGAATAAAATATACTAATCATGAATGATAAAAATAATTTATTATGATAAATTGTCAGCTCATTTTGTCAAGTCTGGAGATAAAAAAAAAGGGGGACTAAAAAAATTACCATCAGATAACTTTAAAACAAATAATGATTTGATACTTTTATGACCCCTTTTTTTCGCATATCAAAATTGGGAACAGTAATGGAATCTGCATCTGGAAATCATTCTTACAGGGTTTTGAAATAATGCTTATCTTCATAACAGATAGTGCAATTGACAGAATATAATGAATATCAAAGGCAGGGAATACTAGCATACTGTCTATTGAATGCCTGACTTACCTTTTTAGCAGTGATAGTTAAATGACACAGAAATATTATATAATTACACCTACATGTATTTCTACTAATTGTGAAATATCTATATTTTCAGTTTTCTTTTTACTTGGTACTGTAGTTTTAATTATTTTTACACCCAATATAAAATAACAATAAAATACAAGTACTATTATAAGTATATTTCTCTCACTTACATGCACACACAAAAAAGAAAAGGAAAAAAATTGACAACTACGCAGTTATTTTTTCAGCATACCTGCTCACACCTGCCCACAAATAAAAAATATTGTATTCCATGGACTATTTGAAGTGAGCCAAATGTACAAAATTCATACATAATTTGATATTGTTTATATATAATTTGATATTCTTATATCATTCAAGTATATAAAATTTATGCATGATTTAATATTCATACATAATTTGATATTTTTATATTATATTCCTTATTCTTAATTTGATATTCTTTCGTAGAAGTAAAAAAAAATTGCTAATGAAAATATCATAAAATTAAGGAAAAGGGAAGAAAGTCTGCCTTTTCTCAGTAAAATTGCAAGATTAAACTTATGAAATTTGCATGGTTGCATGACATTGACCAGAAATATACCCCTACAGAAAGAAAATTCAATAAATATAATTATCAAAAGCATTATTCATCAATATTTTAAATACAAATTCGCAGGCAAGTATCATCCCTTAATTAAAAAAAAAATACTTTTGAATTCCCATTTTATGTAAATTGCCTGATCTGTAAGTGCCTTTAACATCATGATGCTAATCTTATACATTTTTATATACAAATAAAAATTTTGATTCAGGAATTATTAACAATTAATGACTACTACAAATAATAATATTTTCTTATATTTTTCAAAAACAATTAGAAGATGCAGAATGAGCTGTTCTCAGCAGGTTGAAATTGTTAAACAAATAACTTACTTTTAAAATCTAAAAAATGCTCAAACTACTTTCATTAAAATATATAATTGATATAATATTTTATATATAACTGACACGTCAAACTTTAAAAATAAAAAAGTATGTTATTTACAAATGGTTTATTTTTATTTAAATGTACAACACAAATTACACTTACATTTTGATGAATCAAACTATATTTAATATAAAATTTCACAAACAAGTAAATACATAAATGATTTTTCAGTTCTGAACAGAAAAGGAATATAAGGGAGAATAAGGTCAAGGTAAACTCATAAAACCAGTTATTACAAAATACACATATCCGCAGATGGAAAAAAATGGTTGTTAAGATAATTTTTTGAGTTATATATGATAATTATTAATGAATTTTATACACAGCATGAAAAAAAAGAGTTTCAAAAAGTACAATATAAAAGGCTTTCTGTTCCTCAAATTTCATTTAGTTATAATAAATATACTTGCAAATTACCTGTACAGTGAAAAAAGGGTACTTACACATTATTCCATCAATTGGGAAATCATAAAAAATTAGCATGATGTAGCAACACACTCATAACATTTGTGCTGTTATTTGATGCAGTCTCAACTGATTCTCTGTTTGGTTTAACTGATTACCGCAAAGCAAAAAAGAGCTATCTGTCTCAATTGTTTCTCAATAATCCACCTTTTTTAATGAACTAAGATATAACAAATTACCTAGCTGCATTTTTCTATTGTATTTATAAAAAAAAATATTAAAAATTTGGGACTTGCTTCTACAGAACAGCAAGCAGTGGATTATTTTCATTTTCAAAGTCATGGAATCCCACTATGAAAAAAAGTGGGTATATATTTTTTTAATGGCAGGCACTAGCCTTTTTAGGCTTTGGCCACTACTAAGACCAGAGCACATTTTTATTATGAAGGCACCTAACAGGCAGCCACTGTTACTTCCTATGAAGGCACAGACAATTTACACCCATGCTTTCTCAGGATTCAAACCCAGGCCCTATGGTATGGTATGGTAGTCAGAGCCACTAGCAACTTTCCTTTCTGGGTGGCTAAAATCAGTGGGTATAATGGTCACGATATAGTTAGCAGAAAATGCCAAATAAAATGGCAATAGATTGAAACAATTACCTGCAGGAAGCTTATAATACAAATCTATGCTTGTTCTCAATATATACATTTTGACCATAGTTTCTGATAAATTCAGTGAGCCTAAAAATCAGTAGAAATCCAATAAAACCTTTAATGAACTACAGAACAAAAGCAGTTTGAATACTGATTGTTTATTGAACAAACAGGTGTCAGTTTCTGTAGAATTCTGCAGGAAAATTGGTGCTGCTTGGGCGAGATCTCCACTAGCTTTCATGGTTTGATGGCAGCCAACTTTCACTGTCGATAAGATAATATATCAAGTACCAAAAAAAGTTCATTTTATTTTGTTTCATCTTATTCTCACTTCTAATAAACATTATTTATTAATTCACATAAATAGAAGGCAAAATAAATAAATGAACACATTTCCAAATGAAATACCGAACTCACACAGATAATTTGAATAACAGTGATATAATCTGATTTTGATATTACAGAGCTCAGCTAGAGAGAATTCAGTGAGATTTAAATAACAACAACAACAAACAAACAAACAAACAAAAAGAGCTACTAAAAACCAAAAATAATGTCATTAGTTCAAAATTAATATGAATTAATTAATAATTTTATCCCTAATATTATGATTAAACACTTTTTTCAGAGCAAATTAGCAAACTAGCCATAATATTATACCACAGCATCACAGTTATACAACTGTTTTAGCATTTATTTCATGTATTCTTTAATGCAAATGCTGATTAAGAGTTGTGCTTTACATAGTTATATATGTCACTTTGTTTTCTAAGATATAAGAAAATGAGATATTATAAATATTAATAATTTTAATATTTTAACAGTACTTGACATGTTAAACAAGTTCCATAGAAAGTCATACATGTAAAGAAGGCAAAAACATACTTCATAACAAAATATATTACTTGTATACATAATAAATATAAAAAATTGGATATATGGATAAGTAATGAATAATAAAATTTATAAATAAAATAATTAAAAAATATAAAGAAGTCAAATTTATAAAACCAAAGGGTGGCACTCTGTTATGCCAGAGATTGAACTACAGTCTGTGAACAGAAATCAAAAATAGCAGTTAATATTAAGACAAATAATAAAAAAGTTATGATGGTTTTTTTTATTATTTATTCATTACACATTAAGTTTATAACTTGTAATTAAATACTGGCTACATTTATCTTATATGACAACTTTAAATAGGTATTATTTTATTCTCTGTTATACAACTATGAAAAAGTATATAATATTTGCTATACAATGATTATTTCTGTGACATGATATAGTACTTCAGAAACAGAGTGTTTAAACTCACATATTCAAAAATAATTACAATTTTTTAACGAAAGTGTCGAAAGTACTTTTACTAAT
This sequence comes from Stegodyphus mimosarum, assembly GCA_000611955.2. Taxonomy (NCBI): domain Eukaryota; kingdom Metazoa; phylum Arthropoda; class Arachnida; order Araneae; family Eresidae; genus Stegodyphus; species Stegodyphus mimosarum. Next base: position 236,280 of record KK117973.1, on the reverse strand, counting down.
TATACCTTATTTGAAAAACCTGGTGATTTGTAATAGCTATATAAAGAGATTTTTTGAGCAGTGATACAACATTTTTCATTACTGTTGAATATATCTTTTCTGAAGATTTAAAGTGTATTTACAGATATATACTTTGCTTCTTAAAATTAGGCAAAACAACAACCTTGCGTTTGGCATACAGAATTTTTTTACTCGTTGTGAAAAAAGATCTCGATGTTTTCATCTCAAAATTGATAAGAGTTTCAATTAAATCCATGCCAAACATAAGGTTTGCTGTTTTGCCCAATCATAAGTTTTATTTTGGCATGCTTCTTTTTTCTCTTCTTATAATATGTATATTAACAAATCTCAAAATTTTTTATGTGTTGGTAATAGTTTTATGTCATTAAATGTTTAAAAGTAATATGCAATTTCCAAGAAGACTTCTGATTTTTCATATTACTACTTAAATCAACGTATGAAAAATTACATTTAGTTTAAAAGCTCATTTCACCCATACCAGATAATGACATTAACAAAAATATCAAGATGAAATATCATTAACAGATTATTCATTTAATTCTTTTTCTCTCAAATTGGTTTAAATAATAAGATGATATTCCTCCCCACACCTTGTGTGTAAATTTAAAAAAAGTTTAATTAAAAATTTCCATAAGAAATATATATGTTAATGTACTTCTACACTGAATAATTTATAATTTCTTTCCTAGCATCATTATGGTTTTACACTTGTGATGAGATCCAGTAACTGAAACTGATTTAACATCAGTTGCAGAGCTTGCAGTAACATTATCCAAACATACTTTAAAAATTAGATGAGAAGACAGTTCACAAACAAAACAGAATTTAATTGCAGCAAATGAATCACTAGTTAATTCAATTTTCTCTGTTAGCAATAAAAACATATTTATACAAAATGTTGAACTTCAAAATAAATGTTCTTTCTCCTAAAACTTTCAAAACAACAATGAAAATAAATTGGAGTACCGCAAACACTTCTCCTCTCACATTTTAGAAATAAATGTATTTTAGGAGTCATGACATATTTTCTTAGTTTGTCAAAACAGCAGTAAACCCAAGTGAATTAAGAAGACACATGCAATTAAAAGATTTCGCTAGAGAGATTTAAATTTACTATACTTCCAATAGTTATAAAAGCTAATTTATCATATCATTAAACATTTGTTACAGAGCATTAAAGAACTAATTTAACAACTTCCACACTTAAAAACTTTGTTTTTTAAGAATATTTTATTTGGATCTTTTCTTCAGTTTTTAGTAAGAAAAAAAAATTACTACAGATGTTAGTTCCAAAATAAAAATAGCAATTGAAAACATATGTGACTTAAGTAAAGTTACAAAGTACATTATTTACAATATCTGTAATAAAAAAGGAAACTTCCAAAATGATTTTTTCATACTTCATTGCACATTTCAAAATTTCATATATCCACATCATGATCACGACGTAAATGTGCATTAAGGGCATTTTTCCAAGAGAATCTCTTGTCACACATGTCACATTTATAATTCTTCCTTTTCAAAAAATGAATTTCTATGTGTCTATTGAGGGTGCCTGAATTATAGAAACATTTGTTGCAGATTGGACAAGTTGGCCGAGATGAGCTTGTATTATTGTCTAGGCCAGATGTGAAGAGAATAGAAGTTGAAGATGTGCGCTTGTGAAACCCAAATTTCCGTTTCCATGAAGAATGAAGTAGCCGGTTAACTAATAAGCAAAATACTTCTTTAATACAAAATTTATAAATATTTTACCAAAGAAAAAATTCTCATAAAAAATTACACATTAATTTACACAAAGATGCATAAAAAAAATTGGTACTCTTCTGTTATCGGGACTGGATTGAAAAATGTATGTATGCATGTGTGTATATATGTATATGCATATAAATGTGTGTGTATACACACACATACTACATGTATGTACATATATACATGCCTTCATGAATACATATATAATACATGCATAACATACATATATTTCTGAATCTGGTCCTAATAACACAAGAGTACCAAATAATTTAGCCAAAATTATGCAAAAAAGATATTAAAAATTCAGAAAAAAGTTTAAGAATTTATAATACATGTACATTATTGAATACATTAATTTTATTAATATTCAATACATTAAGAATTTAAACTTCATGAAATCTGTATTAATTTTAAAACAATATATTATTAATTGTTAAAGTATTAAGTCACTAGAATTACTTCAAGGTATAATACAGTAAAACAGCCTATTAACAATTACTAATCAAATTAAAAATACTAAAGGAAAAGAAATTATTTTAATTTAAATTAACTCACTTCCAAGAAGTACAAGAATTTATTTTAAAATACATTATAGCTCATTAAGGTATTAAATCACTAAAATTATGCCAAGGCATAGTACTATAAAGGAGTGCATTTAAATTTTCTAATTTAAAATCACTAAAGAAAACAAGCAATTTTCAATAAAATAATTCATTTCTTAAAAGTACAGAAATTTATTTAAAATTATCAAATTCTTCTAAAAACAAACCAGTTTGTAATTTGAGATGATTGTTATTTTGGATAAACAAAGATAAATTATTACTTAGAGAATTTTTTCAGTACTTCTAATGCATCAGAAGTACTACACTATTTCCAAACATCAACATTCAGTTTCTTCAATATTTATTTTTTCTGAAATTATTTATCAAATTCTTAATCAGCTTCCATTCTTCTTAATGTGCTTCCATATGAGAATTTTTCAGATTCTTCCCCACTATCTGCCACATAATTATTTTCCCAATAGTTTTAACTAATGCTGATATGCTAAGAGAGATCTGGGACCCAAATAATGGATGAATTTGAATAAAATCTAAAATTCCTATTACTGCCAGCTCAATGAAAATCTTTAACACAGAAAAAATATTATTCCTTTCTGAACTGCACTACCATTTCTCAAAATGATACTAAATCTAATTATGAAAATTTATTTTCAAATTTCTTATTTATTTCAATTATTATTATTATTATTTATTTTCTAATTAATTTTCAAATTTCTTATTTATTTCAATTATTATTATTATTTATTTTCTAATTAATTTTCAAATTTCTTTTTCATACAAGATAAATGTTGCCATACCAATGAATTAAATAATACACGAAATTTAAGATCATCAGCTAACACCATAAATCTTTCTTTTTCATCTCTCTCTCTCTCTTTTTTTTTTAAAAAATAATTCTATGCCTTTTCCTGCTCAAATCTGTATTGGAAGAACAGATTAAGTATTGCCCATCCTAGGAAGTCACAATGGAAATATGTAAATTTACATGACCCATCCGTTAAGTATTAAGGAATGAATTTAATGTACACTAAGGAATTTGAAATGACATATTTTGAAAGGGGGGGAATTCACTAACTGAACTTTAAATAGCTATCTATAAAATTAACAGAAATCTAAAAGAGTTTTAAAAAGCAATTTTTATAAAAATGTTCACTTAAATATTACAATCTTAAAATGTTTATAACTGAAACAAAACTTATACACAATAAAACCAAAACATTAATAAAATATAATGAATTTATAAAAACAAAATATAAGTAACTACAATATTTATTAATGCAACAGACGCCACATTAGCACAAAATAAATTTTGAAATTAAAAAATTATCAGAATCTCATTATTTCACATTTTAGAATTTTGCCACATAAACACACATACATACATGAACTACATATAATATATGTGCATAAATAACACACACAGCTTTATTTTTAACACATTATTCTCTTGCTATCAGGTGTACTGAAAAGCAAATTAAGAAAAGTTATTATTCAGAAAACTACAGTATACATGTATAAATAATAATTTAAAATATATCAGAATATATAATTAAAATGAAAATTAGGTGGCTAGAGAGGTAGAAAATAAAATCTTACAGTCTGGTGAAAAAGTAAAATAAAAGTTTGATAACAGGTTGTTATAACCTGCCATTGAAAATTATAAATACTTTGGTTTAGTGAAAATATGAGTTTCTACATTACTAATATTTATTTAAGACATGCTTATTTCTGTCTAAACACCTAATATAAAGAAAAAAATATCATGTATTTTATAGGATAAACTTAATTAAGGACACATAAAAGTAACGAAATGCTGTGAAATGCAAGGAAGAACAGAGATTATTCTTGGGTGTGTCATTATGTATTATATCAGATAGGTTACAGTTAATCAGAAACTATTTTCTATTAAAAATTCTTGAAGTTCAAATTTCATCTCATGATTACAGTTTCAAGTTTGCTATACTAAAAAAATAAATAAATAAGCCTTGTGCTTATTATACAGCAAGTTCTCAATAATAAAGTTCAAATTTTTTAATATTTGGTTCAAACAGAATTTTTAATAGGCAAAGCTTATAATCTAAACTTTTCATATACTTTTAAAATTTAAGTGGCATTTAGACTGTAATTTGCTGATATCTCACAAAAAAGTTACATATTTAAAAATCAGGCATTTTTATAAGAGATGAAAAAAAATATTTTTACATGACCCAAATTTATTAAATTAATGATTAAACTAACTGAATTTCATAATGCACAGCAGCATTAAATTATTTTCAACACTTGCTTCTATTCATGACTTAATATTCATACACTGAATGAATTGTATATTTAAAGAAATATTCATCTCTGTGGAGGAGAAAACTGATGTTAAGTATTTTAAGATGCAGAGATACAACATTGCTTTTACTTACTGAAAATAAAAAATTCCCAGAATTCCTGCAAGCATTACTAAAAGCAAGAATATATCTCAAAGATTTTTTGGTTAGCTTATTCTGAATAAGAATTATTTCCCCCAAAGGCAACTCAGCTTCAATTTACATTTACAAATAAGTCTAAGATGCAGCCCCAAATGAATGAAATAGCTCATATAGTTATGATAGAAAACAATACCAATAATAATAACACTAATTTTTCTTGACAGATTTATTTTATTTTCTCTCTTTCAACAATCCCTCCCCTTACACACACATTTTTATATTTATGCTTTTTACTTTGTAGCACACACAAAAACAGATTTAAAGCAATAAACACCACAGGTCAAATGAGATAGACTTAAATTTGTAACATCATTACTCAATTCTAATATTGTTCAGATCAAGGAAATTTTAGATTTAAGTTTAGAATGAGAGGCAATGAAAAACTGAGAATGTGTATTTGAAGGATATAATTTAATTCATCAATATAAGCCAATTTAATACAGAAATATGCATTTCCTGCCACTCTGGCTTTGATTTTCAGCTAAATATCTCAAAAACGTCAGGAATTTGACTTACACTCTTACATTTTTGTTAATATGAATAATGTCAATTGGTAAGTTCAAATTATTCAAGAAAAACAGTTTTTAGAACTTTCAATATTATGTTCTAATCATTTTAGTAATGCTGAAAGAGAAAAGAAATGAAGATAATGATTTGTAAACTATCCTTAACTTTAAATGTGTATCAAATGAGTGGTTATGGTACATATAAACAATAACATATATAATACATGCAAAAACTCTGATTTACATAAAGAGCTCTGATTTAAATACATTAAAAAACTACTTTATCAAATATTTTGGTGATAGTAAGAGATCAATGATTATTTTCTTGCAGTAATCAGAATAATAGAGGGAGAGTGCGAAAAAGGGTTGTATACTGACATTATCTTCAAGAAGAAATAGTGCACTTTTATATCTACCTCTTATTTAAAATCATGCTATTTAAAATTTAAAAGAGGGCAAATTAGTTTTCAAAAATATATACAGACATGAAACAAAAGGTTGAGCTTTTCTTACAAACAGTTTTCAATAACTTAAAATTTATTCAATGTTTTCTATAATTATAGTTAGTTACACATCAATAACAAGTGGAATAATAATTTTCATAGTTTTGAGAGCATGAATGAGAATTTTTCAAATGAGTAACAAGATGAGTTTTCCAGGAAAATTTTCTGCCACATATATTACATAAAAATTTTTTTCTATCAAACATATGAATTTCCATATGTCGTCTTAAGTTACTTGCATCAAAAAATGTCTTTTTACATATTGTACATGATGGTCGCTTCTTTTCAGAGTTAATTCCATAGTCCTTGCACTTTTTTTTATGCTTAAGAAGTCCTTGCAAAAGACTCATTTCAGTTGGTAAAAACTGAGTAATGATATCTAAAAATGAATAAAAGACAAGTTAGGAAACATTAAAGTTTATTTATTTATTCTTCAGTTAATACCACATGTGAGAAAGGAAATATGAAAAACCATGCATTATTTCACTCAAAAATAGTTGTAATCAAACATAAGGAATAAAACAGACCTTTCATAACAATATGAAATTCAAAACTAGTTCCTACTGAAAAATACTCCTACTTCATAAACAAATTCTCCATTTTTTTCCCTTTCTCTCGCTTCCCCCCCTCAATTTTTTTATATTACAAATCAATTTTATTTATAATCAGCTTTAAAGATCCTTCCCTTTCAAACACAAAATTCAAATGGAAAAGTACATTAATAAACATACTGAATGCTATAAATTTAAAGCCAAGTATTTTTAAATTCAGTGTGTTTAGAATGTTTATTATAAATAAATAGTACTTTATACTATTTTAAAACAAAGTTGATACATAAACTGAGAAAAGATATTAATATTCAGTTACACATGCAAAATTATGAGCTATTATTTACTGTATAAAAAAACTTTGAATTCTGCATGATGACCATCTATGGCAAATTATGCATGAAAACATATTAATGATTTCCAAACTAGAATGGAAAATGAAATTATCAAAGATAACAAAGAATGACTCATGTTTTTAAGGCATAGGTCAAGTTTCCTAACTCAGCCAATGTGACAACAATAGAGGGGTGTAAACACTGATCAAACATTTTCTAGGAATATGATGCACAGAAAAATTTGCAGATCACTGGATTAGGTATGCATGGTAAGTATGAATATGAAAAAATATAATAAATGTATTATTAGTTTAGTCTTAAGTATAAATTCAGGAAAAATTCATTAGAAATTTTAATGTCTGGACTCGGTATCAAATACTTTGTTAAAGCCACACTGGAAGTGAACAGAAAACAAAACTGTCAAAATATAAGTTAAACCATACAACATAAAAAATGTTAGTCCCCAACATAGATACATATCAGAAATGCAAATTAAATGACAGATAGATCTTGTTTTTAATATGCATAAAATATAATTAAGAAAAATAGCTGAAAAAAAAAGAGTATACACATAAATTAAAAATTTAACAGAAAAAAAAATGGAGTAGAATAGAAAAATCTGTCTTCAAAGTACTATTTCAATTCAAACCCACAAAATTTATAATCACAAAACAAATAATGATTTTCTTTAACATTCTGACAAGGGGAAAAAAATCGACTGTAATCAAAGTTCATGTGATCAAAATAATTTTATAATAATAATAAGTGAAAATTATATAGTATACGTAAATTTCAGCATAACTTTATTCATTATCAATAAATTATGAGGGCTTATACACTTAACTGTTTAATTATATACCCATTAACTGTTTTGAATCAAAATTTAGATACATCCTTAAAATGCTTAAAAAGAGAGGATGCTGTTCTCCTATTATAACAGATCACTTCTTATAGGCAACAGCTTTTACATGCAAGAGGACTCATTCATAAAGAAGGATACTTACCAAATAATAACAACAATAAGGAGCAAATAGTGAAAATCATCATTTACAGCAAAGCATTCCAATGGATGTAAGAGATTCAGGCTTCAAATGCATTGTGACTGACATATTAAATTGCCCTCTCAGTCATAAAAAGAGGCAAAAAGACATGGCCATTATGTTCAATGGCAATCCATATTGCCATTTTTAAAACTGAAATCACTGTGGTCATAATATTGGCCATGTGCATCCAAACATGTAAATAAATAGAAAGCAGAGAGCTCCTATGAAACTCTTCTAAAACAAAATAATGTAAAATAAAGCAGTAGTCATCCTTAATTACTATAGGAGAAGTTTTAAAACACTCTTAAGCATCCCCAAAAACATATTACTCAAATAATGTAATAAAACGTAAAATAATACTAAAAATGAGAATGATATAATAAATAAGCAACTCAAATCAATAAAAATAACATAAATATATGTCCTTTGTATTCATTAGATAACCAGACATATATTTATGAGGTCACACAAAATGAAGTCAGGAAGGCTCTTATTCTAAGGGGCCTCTCCAAGTCATTAATTAATTTTTAAAACACAATAAATATAATCTTGTATTTTAAAATTAGAGGTCCTTCCCAATTTAGGTAACATGTCCCTCCCTTATGTCACAAATCTACTACTGCAGGAAACTACAGTTTTCAGATCGGCTTGCCTTTTTGAGAACTTCCCTACTTAATGTATAAATCTGTTGTTAATATACTCCTAATTGAGAGGCCTTAGGAAACTAATGGGACATGTTGGTATCCCTAGACAGTGGAAGATGTGGGATAAATACCCGCTTACTCCTGTTAGACATCAGGTATCCCTGTCTTCCATTACCGTACAGTTATTAACAATTCAAACAGGTTGTATGATTAAGTGTCTCTTGAATGGCCTGTCACAGACTTAGGGTTCTAATTTAAAAAATTAAATAAATATAGGCTTTCAGATGGAACAAATTTTGGTCACATGATATCTTTGAGTAAAAGTACATCATTAAATATTTGTTCAAGTTCCATAGGGAAAAAAGTATTAACCATAAAAGTGTTTTTCACTATGAAATTAGTGAAAGAAAGATCCCTCTTCATAACACCAAAATTACCCATGATACAAGGTAACCAAAGAAATTCTTGCCGTTTTGGCCAGTCAGAAAGAAAAAGTCATAAAACAAATAATAATCACTGCTAATCCTAAAAGTAATCACCATTAGCATCCAGTGATTTTTGCCAACGAGTGGCTAGCTGTGCGATGCCATCCCAGTAAAATTCAGGAGTCTTGGATGCAAAGAAATCCGTGAGGGCCTTTTCGAGGTCTGGCGGTTGTTGAAGAATTTCCCACGAATATGGTTGTCCAGGGAATGGAAAAGGTGGTAGTCTGCTGGTATGAGGTCTGGAGAGTATGGGTGGATGGGATAGTGTCTCCCAGCCCAGTCGCTAGATGCTGTCTCTGCCCTCCCAAGCCACATGCGGCCTCGCATTGTCATGGAGGAGGAGTACACCCTTGCGATTGACCAATTTGGCTCTTTATGTATCAGTGCCTGATGCACACATTCCAACTGCTGCAAGTACAAGCATGCCATAATGGTTTGACCCACTGGCAGGAGCTCATAGGGTACCACTTGGTGACTAGCTCATCAGATACAGAGCATGATCTTGCATGGGTGGAGAGAAGGTATCACAGTGTGAGGTGCAGCGTCTCGTGGTGAAAACTAATGTCTGGAATGCTTGGGTGTGCCATACTGGACCCATTTTTCATCGCTGGTGAGTACCTGAGCAAATATGGATGCATTGTGGTGCCGAGTGAGCAATGACAAACAGGCAGCGACACGCTGTCGCTTGTTTGCATCAGACAGTGAGTGGGGTACCCACTTGCTCAGCTTATATGCCTTCCCCATGCGGTGTAAGTGGATTTTTATCGTTTCATCAGATACCTGGAAGTGCACAGCAAGATCAGCACATGTTTGGTTACTGTCACTCTTTATGGCTGCTCTCAGGGCCTCATCGTCCTGTGCCTGTGGCCGACTGCTGCGAGATGCATCACTAAGACACATATTTCCTGACCTGAACTTATGGAATCATTGCAATAATAATCACTGCTAATCCTAAAAGTAATCACCATTAGCATCCAGTGATTTTTGCCAACGAGTGGCTTGGTTCGTTCATTAACTGCATGGTCCCCAAAGGCCTGGCAAATTCGGTGACTTCATTCTGCTGCTGACAGTCCCACTTTAAAATCATACAGCAAACAACTTTGAACAAGTGCCTTTGACACGTCCATTTCAATCAGTCACTGTGTGAGTTATGTTTGAAATACTTATGCAACGTGCTTTTATACTCTTGGCAAATGTCCGGACTCCCATCCTAACCACTTAATCGCCAGGTTTGGAGACTATTTTTATGTTGAGGTTCACTCTTCCAATGTCATATCAGAAACGGCAAAAACTTTTTTGGTTAACTTGTATAATTAAAATTTTGGAGGATTATAAAAAAAATTCAAGACAAGTCTGTACATTAATTTTCAAATACAGATTCCTAAAATATATATTTTTATGCAGGAAAAAATTCGAGCAAAAGCATGAGTTCCAATTTCTAGTTTGCAGAAATACTAAAATTCAGAAATTGCATTGCTCAACATAGTTACATTTTATGCAGGTCTAGAAATTACATCTTTGTTTTTTGTTCAGGTGGGGCAGAGAGCTAAAGCAATTTAATTCATACAATTTTGGCAATTTTTAAGGCCAATTTTGCACATTACAGAACTTTTTTAATGACTTCTAGCAAGACAAAAAATAACTTACTAATTGAAGCTTTCTTTATAGTTTACATAACAATTAAAATTTTGTACATTTTTGCTAAAACATATATGGTTGCCATATTCTGAAAACATATCTTTGATTAATTTCCTGAACTAAAAACTACAAGGTCTATGATCAACTATTCGAGAGATCTTTTTTAAGCATATTTCTGTTTGACAAAAAAATGACAATAGTAACAACACAGCTAAACAACTTTTTTGCAAACATAGCAATAACACAACAAGCATGCACAACAAAAGGCTGTCAGCTATACGACAGTAGCAGTTTTAGTAACTCAGGAAAATAAAAATAGAATTAAAAAAAGTTTCTAAATTAAGCTGATGCTTCTCTCTTGCAATTTCATGTACAGAAGAAATTGATAAAAACACTTTTTAAAATATTTAACTCTAACAATTAAAAGTTAATTCATGCATTCATTTAAAAAAACCAGGTTTACATTTCATCCACAAGATGAAATACTATAGAAGCAATTTCATTTTTGATACTTAACTTCCCGACTTCAGGGGAAAAAAAAAAGATTTGATAACACAGAATTTAGCTTTTTATTACCAGTTAAGTTATTTATTAAATATAAGAGCTATGTGTGTATACCTAATGCAGAATAACCTGCAAGTATAATCAAAATCTAAAGGTTTGTCATGCTTTTGGAAGACATCATGCCCTTACCTGCATTTCAGAAACAGACTGATCATCCTGGATTAAATAACATTTAATTAGGTTTGTCTTTTGTTCTTTCCATGATAAAATAAATCACATTTATTAGCTACTTCATGAAATATTATTTTTATGTATGCTAAAATAATTTTGAGCACTATTACAAAGAAACAGTATATATTTCAAGGGAGAATCATAAAAAGTTCCCTTCTTCAAAGAACAAACGCATTCTTCTTATGAAAAAAAGGATTTGCTGATCTTAAATATGCACAGAAATTTCCTATAAAATTAGACCAATATATTGAATTTTGATTAATTTTACATTCCAAGCTGGCATGCTTCCCTTCATGTACCAATACTTACTCCTTCTTAGATTATACAAAAAGAAGGAAAACTATGAAAATTTACATGAAAAGTTATTACAACAGTGACAGATTTCAACATGTGAAACAAATCTCAAAAATGTTCTTCCCAAATACATTTTATATAACTTTCAAACATTCAGTTTATTGTATTTTAGTTTCATGCTCCATCTCACATTTTACCTGACGGAAGTCTATCACTGAACCCAGTCTTGCCACAGCTCTGATATGACATACAGCTGACAGAAAACAGTTAGTGGAAAATACAGACTAAATGCTATTAATATCCGAACTAAACAAAATCTGCACAAAATTATCAAAGCAAAAAGAAAAAGTTAATAATAATTAAAAATAAATAAATAAAATAAATCTCAGACAAAGAGATTCAAATAAATTTAAAATTATAAAAAAATAATTAATAAAGAGAATGAAAATTTCAAAAAAAAAAAATTAGAAAGAAAAAATAGAAAACAATGATAAACATGCTTATTATAACCAAAATGCTAGAAAGGTTAGATTAAAATCAAAATAACTAGAGAATGAAAGAAAATCAAAACTAGTATGTTTTAGCTGTGAATTTAGAAATGTTAACCTTGTAACAGTTAATAATTTTTAATGATCATTTCTTATATACTACAGTTATACAAATAATAAAAAAACTGAAGCAACACAAAAAAAAGAAAATGTTAACTATAACTTGAAATCTTGTTATCTACAGAAGGCAATCATGATTCTGACCAATTAAGGAACAAAGGTGAAACATAAATAAGGAAACTAAAGCACTATAAAACTCAAATATATAATGGTATATATAAAGGAAACTAAAGCAATATAAACTTAAATATATATAAATGCACACAAATATAATATATAACATATAAATATATAATAACTATGTACTCTTAAATATATATATTAAAAAAAAAACTTAAAAACCTAAGGTAAAAAGCATGTACACTGCGGGGGAAAAATGGAACTGTTCGATATCTCCTGTTTTAATGGGCCAGTTGATAAAATTCACCTTGCGTTTTTCATATCTCGAAAGCGCAACTTAGGATTATGTTATGAACTATGTATTAGATTTAAATATAGCATTGTTTTAATATAGGTATTTTGACAAAAAATAGGACTTTCTCTAAAATGAAATGCCAATTTTTTCCCATATTTCGATTCCATGACTCAAACTGTGCCAAACCGCCAAGTTTTGTAAAAATAGCAGGAGTACTTTTTTAAAAATTAGGTCTCAGAATTTTAGCTCCTCAGTGTTAATTTAATTCGATATAGATTTATTACTATCTCTTTTTTATTAAACTTACTTGATTCTTTCTTGCAAAATTCGAAATTTAGGCTTAATCCAAATATAATTCACAGATTATTTTATTATTTATTTTAAAAACTTGCATTTTTAAATATTTTTTATAAATTTTTCGAAAACATTTTCATATGTATTTTTGTATATTACCTACAAAATTTTTAACATCATCTTAAACTAGATGCATTTCTAAGCATATCTGCAAAACAATTAGAGTTTTTAATTCAAATTTTCTAAGATATACGTGAATTCACATTTTGGTGCGTTTTGAAATTTGGCGTATTTAATATAAGCGATAATTACGAAAATGAGGTTTACGCACTTTGTTAAAATTATCTGAAAGAATGAAGGATGGACCCTTTTTCCTCTCGTGCATCAATGAAAATAAAGGAACGTAAGTTAGTTACTAAACTTTTAAGAATTCCGCTAAGTGAATTATTCTTGGCGCAAACTGAAAAAATTCGGCATGATAAATTTCTCCATACATTTCTCCCCAAAAATTACAAAATTTAATATCTAAGCATAATTTGAGTCATAGAATCAAAAAATGGGAGAAAAAATCGATATGCCATTTCAGAAAAAGTCAGATTTTGAATCAAAATACTTATGTTAGAATAACGCTATATATAAATCAGTCGCACTTTCGAGACATGAAAAACGCAATTTGAATTTCGTCAATCGGTCCAGGAGAGCGGGAGATACAGAACTGCCTTCCCCTTTTTTTGGCGCAGTGTACAATGGACTTTAAGACCTAAAATCTAGTACTAACACAGATAAGTAAGTTCATTGTAATGAAAAAACTATTGTAATATAATGAAGATTTTTGTCAGATAAAGATAAAATACTAAAAGTAATAAATTAATTACAGATGATTCCATGAAAATTGCATAAAAAAACTAATACCCTTCGAAAAGTCATAGAATCAGTTATTATTAATTTGGTATTACATGCTTATAATTGACAAAAATCTTCATAGTGTTTCAATAGTTTTTTTCAATATAACACACTTTTATTCTAAAATTTTCAGAATAATAATCTTACTATTTAATACATATGCATATAATTAAGTTAAATATATTAGAATACTTAATTATATACATATAATTAAGTTAAATTATAACAAAACAGGAAATTTAGTGAATTTAAAAAAATAAAATCTTAAAAAGAAAATATTAAATATTATTAATCAGAACAAAGGATGTAAATTTAGTGTATGTTAAGTAAAAAAAAATGTTCAGGTGTTGATCCATTTTGTGTTGCCTTCATTTGCATTTGCTTTTGTTTTGGCAGGCTGAACATGTAGGGGTGACATCTTTAATTTTCAGAGGTACAAAGAATTTTAAAAATAATTAATTTCCATAAATCTAATAATTTGATATAAACAAACTTATACAGTATACCAGATAAAGTAGTGGTATTGGTGTCAGACTTTACTCCCTCTAGATAAAGTTTGAGTCTGACAGGGATAAAACGGCTTCATCAATGCTGTTTTTACTATACAGTATTTATAGTTTATTAATTATAACTTGTATAATTCAGTCAAAGGTGTTCACTTCTTACTTAACATACACTACATTTGCATCTTTTGTTTTGATTAATAATTTTTATTACTTTTGCTTAAGTTTTCAACTTTTAAATTCATTAATTGCCTGTTTTGTTATAATTTAATTAATTAATTGTTTTATAACAATCCTAGCAGCAACTGTGCAGAACTCTAGATTTGAAACTCTTCTTTACCAAGATTTTTTTCAGTTTTAAATAAGTGTATCTATCTATATGTATATATGCAGGAAGCAAATTAATACATGAAAAAAAAAAAATAAAAAAAAAAAAAAAAAAACTACGAAAACCAAAAAGATACAAATCAAAATATTCAAATACAGATAATAAAAGTAAGACAAAGAAAACCATCTATAAGAAAAATTATACCTTCAACATACTAGAATGAACCAGGACTGAACACAACATACTATTCAGACTTGAAAAAACTTCAGTCTTATATATATATATGTAATAATAATAAAAAAAAGTCTGAGGTAATG
>KK117973.1:207310-220945 GCA_000611955.2 Stegodyphus mimosarum | reverse complement strand
CGAAGCGTAAAGAGCAAGTGCGTTACGTTGAGGGTGAAATCCCAATTCAGACTGAGTTAGTTTTGGTTTACAATGCATTTTGATTGGACACTTAATACTTCTGTAAAATTATTATTGGTTACTTGACTTTTAGTTCCATTTACATCATCAGAATTATGTAAGAGTCATATGACAGGGATTGATCTAGAAATGACGCGGTGCAGAGAGAGGTTACTATTTTTAGAATTGAGAAGGGAAATTTACGTTGTTAATTTAATTAGACATATTCTTTATTTTTCTTACATATATATATATATATATATATACAGGTCGTCTCAGTACCACATTTCAGAACATCTAAGAGGGGTGCACCCCAACAATTCGGAATCGTACAGCAGTGCATGTCTGAAATGCTTTTCTGATGCAGTAGATGGCGTTGCGAGAAAGTTCTAAGAGCTCTTGCAGGAAATTGTCATTTGGCACAATGACACTGAGTTAGTAGGATGAATAAATATACCAACACAGAGTTAGCTGATTATGCATTTCGCATATGGGATGGCAGATTGTAATGGGCCAGTCGCACAGCACTTGTATGTAGAACGATATCCTATGAGGCATACACCCAGCCATAATTTTTTTGCAAGACTGGCTTAGAGGTTAGCTGAAATAGGTTCCTTTTAAAGAGCTGCCATTGATCAGGCACAATTAACATGGTCTCTGGACATCAATGAGAATGTGCTACATCGGGTACAGGGGACACCAAGTTTGAGTACACAACGTGTAGTGCACGCAGTCGAGGTTTTCCATTCCAGTAACTGGAAGATTCTCAGAGAAAATGAAATGCATCCGTATCACATGCATCGTATTTATGCACTTCAAATAGGTGATTATTCACATCATATTGTTTTTGCACAATGGTACCTTCAAAGGTATGCTACAGATCTATGTTTCCCTGTTAATGTTGTTCTCCGATGGTTGTTCATCCTTCACACAAGGGAAGGAATAATTCAATGCACATAATGCCCATCTCTGGGTGGTGCAAGTCATGCCATAAGTTTTACATGATGAACAAATTTCAGCATTGATATGACAGACGGTGTGGTTCCAACATGATGAGGACCCCTGCCCATTTTTGTCATAATGCTCTTACCCACTTAGATGTCAAATTTGGCCAATAGTGGATTGTACATGGTGGTCTGCTGCATTGGCCTTCTCAATCACCGGACCTATCATGTCTTGATTTCTTTTTATGGGGGGCATATGAAGACACTGGTTTATGATAACCCCCACTGACAATGCCAAAGAGCTGATCGCACCAATCACAGTAGCTGCCAGAGAAATTTGAGATGTGCCTGGAATATTCAAGAAATTCGGAATTCCTTGCACCACAAATGTGAGGCATACACTGAAGTCAATGAACAAAATTTCAAACATTATTTGACTCATGTTACTTTTGTTCATGTAGGTTTATTATTAAAAGGAATATTAACTTACCTTGCATCTTTTAATTTCTGATGTTTTTGTGTACAGCAGCACATCAGGAAAGCATTTCTGACCCTGCATTGTTACATGATTCCAAATCACCGAGGCGCACTCTACCCCTGGAAGAAGTTCTGAAACATGGTACTGAGACACCCTATATATATACATATGTATTTATTAACTGGAGAGATTATCTTCCCAGAAAAGGAAGAGTAAAAGTATATTGTAATTTTAAAATTATTGTAACACACTGAAGTTGTTATTCAGTTACAGATATATTAGAGAAAAAATAAATTAACTTGGTTATTGCTGATTTCATGAAAAAAGACTAACTTTTTAAAGGCTTTTCTTGATATAATCAACAATTAAGGGAATCTGAATCATACTTTACCTTCCTGTCTACTTTTCAGTGAAATTTCAATTTATTAGAATATGAATTAAGATTTTAACTCAAGTCAAACAAATTAGAAAAAGCCCCCAACATGATTCTGACTCTAAGAAAAATACTGTAAAAATATTGGAAAAATAATTGAATATACTTTGAAAGAATATGCAATAAATCAAAAACAATAATTAAAATTCAAAATCATCTTAAAAATTTACACCTAAACAATAATAGTTACATAAATATTTTTATGATGAAAGAAAAATAATAAACAAACAATTAATTTTAGAACTATATGTAGAGAGAGATAGATACAATATAAATGAGTAAATACAAAGTAAAAAGCAGTTCAAAACCTAATTCAATTGCATGCTGATAACAGCAACAAGTGGTGGTTATAATGCAAAATTAAATAAAAAAAAGTATGTTTTAAAATTAACCTCAATTTGGAATAAACCCTATGCAAATGGCAACCATATGGCGAAAAAAATGCCAGAATGAAAAAGAAATTTACATCCTTCGCTTCATCATCATCAGTGAGCTGCAGAAATGAAAGCACCGATGATGACGACGATTCAGCAAAAGATGTAAATTTCTTTCTTCCTTCTCATTTCTCTATCAGTTCAAAAACAAGCTACTTTATTTATTTACTTCTTTCATTGAACAAACCCCCTGATGACAATGCAGCGAAAGATGTAAATTTCATTTTGTATTCTGCCATATTTTGCCTCCTCCCCCATTTCTCGCAGTTTGCTACTGTGCTTTTCATATTTGGTTTATGCATATTGTTTATTTCGAACTGAATACGAGATGAATTTGAAACATTTTAAAAAATTTTTATTTATTATTTTATTTTGCATTTAATGTGCACACACGCACACACATTGTAAACATTAAATGCGAAATAAATTTCTTATTTTATTTTGCATTTAATGTATATACATGCACACACATTGTAAACATTAAATGCAAAATAAATTACGAAATAAAAAATGAAAAAAAGTTTTAAATTCCTCTCGTATTCAGTTCGAAATAAACAATATGCGCAAAAACCAAATACGAAAAGCACAGTAGCAAACTGCAAGAAACAGGGGATATATATATATGCAAAATAAATTAAAAATGTATTTAAAATCCTCTGACAGTGGTAAACTGCATGACAGGTGCAAAAAAAAATACCAAAACACACAGAAGGTTGTTGCAACAAAAGCACAGACGACAATGCAGCAAAACAGATCACTGATGATGATGATGCAGGCAATGGTGTAAATTTCTTTTTTCCTTTTTGACTTTGCCATTTTTTGTGGCTATCTCACGACCATTTTTTGTGCCTATCTCACGGTTTGCCCCTGCGCTTCTGGTTTTTTGTTTTTTGCATATGGTTTGTCCCAACTTGAATGCGAGGTGAATATTAAATGCATTTTTACTTCATTTTGCATTATTACCCCCACTTCTTGCTACTTTTAAGTTGCAAATGGACTTTTTGAACTGCTTTTTGCTCTGTATTTATTCACACACACACACACTATGTGTAGCAGTTGTGAGAAACTTTTAAATTCTGTACTTGCAAAGTAACCATTCGACAAAGCCTGCGCACACACTGTGTGTGTATGTATATACTCTATACACACTGTATATATACAGCATGATGTTTTATAAGACCAAAATTAATAGCATTTTTTTAAGTGAATAAATGAAACAATAACTATTTTACACACCATAAAGAACACACTTTAGCAGATATAAAGTTGACTTAAAAGATATCATGAAAATAATATGAACCTTTCATCAAAAAAGGCATAAAAAGAATTACAGTGTCATTTGAAATGCATTTTTGAAAATATCTTTTCCAGTTTCTTTCAATGAATCAATTTAATATTTCTTTGCTTTTATTATGTAGAAAAACCCATTTATTTGAAAAAATGAGGTAGACTGAATCAATAAGCCCAGAAAGTTGACATTTCAATTTTTTTATACTGAACTTCTTTTTCTTTCTCAATAGTCAGATTTACATATATATTTTATATATAAACAGTAAACACACTTTATAATATATGCAGATGCAAAAATAGCAACATGTGAAACCTCCTGAATGACTTTTGAGAAATGGAGATGACTTTGTGCTGCATTAGACTTCTTTGCAAGTGAATGAAGAACCAAAAATTAAAATATAAAAGATTTTGATAAAAAATAGCTTTCTGTACATCCAAACTGCTCCCCCCCCCATCTAACATGGTTGAATAAAAGTCACCAGTTACTATCTACCTACATTCTGCCATATAAATTTATTCTTATGGAATTATGAGTACATATATATATATATATATATACATATACGTTTTTAATAAGATTTGAGAAAAAAAATAAGTTTAAAAGGAAAATTTAATTTTGATTTCTTTAATACAAATTAAAATATATTACAAATTAAAATATATTATTATCAAGAACAATGTGTGCAAAAATAAGCCATTTAAAGAAACAAGCTTGACCATACATTACCCTAAACTACTCCACTGCATTTAAAGTGTTCAGTAGTTTGTATATAGCAGTTCATGTACAGTTGCATACAAATAGTATACATTGCAGTAGTTCATATAAACAAGGTTTTAATGCATATGATGATACAGATAAAAAGCAGAATTACTGTATATACTGCAGTTAGCCTTTTATTAGTACATACAGTCAATAGATAAAAAAAAATTTACACAACACAGCACTATATTTATGACTTAAGATAACAAACTACCTTAAAAAATTTCAGTGACTTGGTAATAATACATTAAGCAGTCATAAATCCTGAACCCAGAAAAATTTTATAATGCAAAAATAATAAAATAATCAAGTATTCAAAAACCATTGCAGTCTAAAACATTTTACCCAATGTTTATCCACTTTCAGATTTTCTTCAAGAGTTTCTTGTTTCCTTTTGTTGATCAGTTACATTCTTAATACAGTTCAGCAATATTATATTTTGTGATTATCCATGTAGATTTCAAAGCACTGAATTTTTTTTTTACTTGAAAGTTATCTATATAGCTTTATTACTAAAATGCATATTGTATTTCCAGATTTGCTTTCAATAAGCAGAGATAAATTATTAATAGTATAGATATGAAAGAAGTATGATTATTCTGAAAATGAAAAAAAAAAATTCAATCCATTTTTTTTCTACACATGGAGCATTGTTTTATTTTTAGCACTTGCATGTCTTTCTAAGTACAACGTTTCATTGAATAATTAATTATCAGATAATTCTTCAACAAAATATTTTCTTGCAAAAGGTTAGGCTTTCCTACATGTTTCCAAAATTAATCCTTTTAAAGTTTTGTAGGTGATTTAATTCCCTATTAATTTTTCCACAAAGACACTGTGGTTGCAGCCGCAACCTAAAAATTCCTTCAAAGCTATTTCATTTTCGTTTTGTGTGCTTTCTGTGTGAGCTTCCTAAAACATATATGTAGAACTTCACATATTTGATTATCAAATGCATTTCTCTTCCAATCCTACAAAATTAATATCGTGATAATACATTGTCATTAACAAAATTAATGTCTACTAATTTCAAAATCCATATTAATATTTGCAGAATCCAGGATATCTCCTAAAACAGCATACTGCAGTAAAATCTGAACCTATTTTGCACAATCCAGGACATCTGACCACTTTATTTGAAATGAATTTTGTTTTTCAAAAATCAAAAGATAAATAATAATAATAATAATAATAACAGTTACTTGATGACACAGTAGGGTATTTACCATAGCATGACAGAGAATTTAGTGCTTAAATATAATTTTTAATAATTCAAGATAAAAAGGCAATAAAAATTTTAGAAGGAACTTCTTGCAAATTGATATCAACATCTTGACTTTCCCATTATTCTTATTATTTCAGAACACGCTGACATAACTATTAGATTCAATAAACTCCTTCTAATATTTCAGCAGTTCAAAATACTCATTTAGTAATATTGTTTCACTTCCATAATTGGTTGCAGTTGGGAGGGGGTAAAGTACAGAAATAAGTAATAAAACCCAATATTCATTGCAATACTTATTTCAGGAATTTTCCAATGAAAGGAAATTATTCAATAAATGAATTATATGATGAAAGGTATATGATTTTTTGAAAAGTAAAAACCAAATATTTCTTCTTATCAAATTAATTGATTTGGGATAACTTTTATTAATATTCAAGTATTAGGTTCACACACTTTCTTTCCATAAAATACTTTCTGAAATAATATGCTTTACATTTCTAGCAACCAATATCCATTATACCTTAGATTTTTTCTAAAAACTAAATTTCTAGGGCATTTTCTATTATGAATTTCAGCACAGGGTTTCTGTCTTTCACACAGATCAAATGAAATTAATATGCATAGTAAATTTAAGCATGGAGCAAATGAAATTAATGTATGCACTTACTACTGAAGTAATGGAAAATATGATTTCAGTTATTTGTCAGATCAAGGAAAGTTTATCATTTATTGACACAAAAAACTAAACATAAACAGTTCCTATAATAAATAGTACATTTTTCTGAAATCTGCTAAATTATGTTCCTCCAGCCTCCTTTATCATTACCTATAATTTCTTTAGCAGCTATCCTTACTACTTGGAAACAAAGATGGTGATAAGGCTTTCAACTCATGAATATCATACATTTCAAATCCTTGGACACTCCCACCATTTCATTAAATATAATTAGCTATTATTTTGATAATAAAAGTGTACAGATAAAAATATAATAAAGTAAAATGAAATTGTATTTAATACTATGCAAAATTTACACTTAAGTATTTATATAGAGTGCAGCCTTTTTCTATTACCCTTTACTTTTCTATTACCTTAATTAATATGAAAAAGTCATAAAGGAAATATATTTACATACAATAATTCTTACAACATACAATTTTAAATAATGCATATTAAAAATGCAAGATATTAAGTAATAACATTTATAAAATGAGATACCAAACATCTTATGAATAATTTGATTTTAAAAAGAAATTAACAGTGAACAAATTTTCATTGCCTATTTCATAAAGTTTATAGTATTTCATGTTATAAAATTATATATTATTAACTTTTGATTATTTTCAGAAACATTTGATATTAAACACATATACATTTATACATAAAGATTGATAGTTTATGTTGAAATGAAATATAATTATGTTTATAACACATCTAACATAAAAATCAAAATTCCTTATATCAAAAATTTTAAAGCACTCCACTAATAAGCTTTCCTGAAGAAGACGAAATTTTTTTGACCTTTTAAGATTATTAAGAGAGACCTATTAAAAGAGATAGTTGACTTATAAATTGTTTGAAGTCAAATTTTCCCATAAAAAATAACAAAAGCTGAATTAATTTATTGCATACTTCCATCATTTGCCATTTATTACACTAAATAGATAAAATATCAAAAAAATCAATCAGTAACACATTGAAGAGATATTGTTCACTGTAAGGCAAATAACGCTCATTCTATTTGGACTGTACTAGCTGAGGGTACTAGCTATGATGCATTCTCTTCATTGCAAATAACTCTCATTTCATTTGAAATGCTTTAATTGGGAGCTATGGTTCTACTAACCCAAGATTTTGTCTAAATTCTAAAGCAGTGTAATAAATTATTCAGCAATTAATCAATTATTAATTATTCTGAAACAGCATAATTAATATTCAAATGATCTTTCCAATAATACCTGAAAGTTAACTGCATCTTCCTAATGGTTCCAAATCACTTTAAAAAAAGCGTGTAGTCATTTTCTGTATACATTCTTGAAATTAGAGAAGACTTTTTGGTTCATAAATAAGAAAAAATGAATGGCACTAGAAAGGGCTCGAATTTCACTAACTGAAACTGTATTTAACGTTAAATTCCTCCAGTTATGGAGGGTATGCAGATGCCTTTCCAAAAGCAGAAAGATTTGCAGACTTATGTCTTAAGAAGGCATTCTTTTCATTCCTCATGTAGGTTCTCTTTAATGCTTTCTTCCAGAACAGATGTATTGTTTTAGTTGAATACTTTATCAGGAATTAAACCCCTTTTTCCACACAGTTTTCAAATTATATCACAGAAGAAGTTTTGTTGCAACTTATCTGCAGACGGAGCCTTTCCGTGCTCTATAAATACTGTTCTCTTTTAAACTGACTCTTGCTTTCTTCAGCAACAGGGACATTTTTGTAATGCTGTTGTACAGATGTCTTTTTCTTACTAAACTATTAAATGCTTTTCCACTTTCACCAATTCTGGCAATCTTTTATTCAAAGAGTATTATCAAAAATAATATAAAACTAACTTAAAGGAATTAAAAAAAAGACTAAATTTATGAGACGCTTGATGAAAAAAAATTAAAAGAAAACTAATTGAACAATCATACATATGGCTGAGCAGATAGATAAGATAAACACATGATTCAAGCTTAGAACTTTTTTTCCAAGTTTTGCAATATTTTTATTTATTTATTTACTAAATATCAAACCATTTGCAGTCCAAGGATGCAGTTCATGTAAATTCTAAAGTGTAAATGCCATTAAAGTATGATAAATTTTCCTACAGATAGTATAAAAATGGCTGCATTACTTTAAGACCTGAGAAGATGACTATGCTATAAGGCATCCTGAAAAATACACATTAAAATGCAAAAATCTCACTTTAATAACCACTTTGGGCAATCTAAAATATTTTCCTTAGTGTATACAAAATTAAATCAATTCCACAATGCAATTTAACAAACTAATTGAGAAATTCAGTTAAATACCCTAAATTTAATTCATTTATTAGTAACTTCATTAAATTTGACGAGAATTTAGTAAATTGTGCTGATGCTTCATAAAAGTACATCTTATAGTTGAACTTTAAAATTAATTCTCAAATTATGGCTTACGCATATTAAATAAATAAATTTTACATTTTGAAAAGCTCATGTTCAGTATATCCTCACTTACATGCTTAATATAATAAAATTTCCAACTGCACAAATAAATACAAATATTTCATAATTACAAAAATTCATAAGCAAAAAATAAGTGCATTCATAGAAAGCATTTTATTTCATAAAATACAGTATATAATAGTAATAAAAAATATAAGCAAAACAGTTAATATCAAATTAAAAAAATCTTTGTAATAATTTAAACTCCTCAAAAATCCCAAATACTTGTGGGATATAGCATTCCTTCAAATATATTCCCATCCATATTGCTATCCAGTTTTCCTTTATTTAATTTTTTATTGCACATTTAACGTAACAAACTGTTTAATGCCCCATTATAAAAGCAGTCAACACAGAATATACAAACAAATTTTCTCAGGAAACTGATACACATTATCGTAAAAACAAAATGTATTTCAACAGAGTTATAGGAAGCATGGTAAAAACATTAAAAAAATCAATATAGCTACAATAAACTGGATTTCGAGCTATTTGGCTCTCATCAGGCAATCGTAGACATAGGAATATATTTGAGGATTGCAGAATTTGTTATTTGAATATTACAAAATATACAGTTATACATCAACATATAATTTATGAATTTTCTGATCACAAAGATTTCATAGCATAAAAATGAAATGAATTTATAAGATGAACAATGTTTAAAACCTCTGTTTAAGCACAGAAATCTTGACATTTGAATTTCTCAGAAGATATGTTTAAACCCTAGATTACTAAACTGTAAAATCCCCAAGCCCATTTCATGATACTGCATGACTTTCACCCCTCTCAAATGATGCAATATTTTTTTAAAATGTGTGTGCAACTAATTATTCCAAACATGATTACAAAATGGGCAAGTCCCCCCCCCCCAAAAAAGTCAGTGTTCTATGTCCCGATATCTAAAGTAATTTAATAAATGTGTTGCACTGAAAAGTGTATGATGTTTTAATAATAACATAATGTTTTCCTCATCTTTAGCAATCTAGGATTAAGAACCAAACAGGGATTATACTTTTTCTCAGTGGCATTTGAGAAAATGTATAACCCACAAAAACTGGAAAAACATACAGTAAGCACATCTGAAAACAAAAATAAATAAATGATGTGAATGTATATGTAAATGAAAGATATATTTCCAAAGATATTAGTACATAATTTACTCCATTCAAGAGACTAGCACAACTGTTTTTTAATCATGACATATTTCCAGTGATTGTGCTATTGCCTCATAATAACATATCCCAGACTTGCCGAAAACAATGAAGGAAAATATTTATATTAAACTAAAACAAATAATCAGATCCCAGTTAACATTTCTTCTATCTTAAAACATATCTTCTATACTAAAGGGTTTTATTAAGAATATTGTTAATAATCCTTGTATTTAATAGGTAGTTAAGAGTACACTGCAACTGAGAAAAACTCTGCTCTATGAATTTTGTTCTTTAAGCATTCTTCTGACTGATGTAGATGAGAGGATTTCTCAAGACATCAGCTGTAACCAATTTTGTTATTGTTCAACAGTTATAATTTAATTATCAAGTACTAGAATGGGATGAATATCAGAAAACATACTTTGGATGATCCAAACAGAAAAGAAACTTAATCAAATACCTTTGGAAGAAAGACCAAACAACTCACACAAACAGAAGATTCCCTCTGTGAATAATTTTTAAAAGCATATGGCAATTCCTTTTAAAAACTAAAATGTTCTTAAAAAACTT
This sequence comes from Stegodyphus mimosarum, assembly GCA_000611955.2. Classification (NCBI taxonomy): domain Eukaryota; kingdom Metazoa; phylum Arthropoda; class Arachnida; order Araneae; family Eresidae; genus Stegodyphus; species Stegodyphus mimosarum. Next base: position 210,423 of record KK117973.1, on the reverse strand, counting down.
CCATTCATAACTCAGAAGCTTGGAATCATTATAAATATGAAAAAAGTTGGCTCATACACATACACCAGTCAAACTATACTTTGTTTCCACATAACTGAGCTTAACAACTCCTTCTGCAAATTCCCAAAGGTTTCTATGATTTTATGCTTAATGCACATACTTTAAAAGGAAAGAACTGCAAGTTCAGATTTCAAGGCAAAACTTTAAAAAGCTATATTAAAATTTCTTTAATCATTCTCCCCCCCCCCCAAATCACGCTGATATGCTGTTACATGTAATGATTAAATAAAGCAAATCATACATACTGATGTTATAACATGGCTTAAATTTTCTTTGCATTTTGAAAAACTAATTAATTTTTCATATTCTATTCTTTAAAAAGAAGGGTGAAGATAATTTTCTTTATGTCCAAGTATTAATAAAATCATTTGAACTTTAAAAAATGTGTAATCTCACATTGACTTAAAATTCCAGTATTAACGTCTTGATTCTTAAAAATAAGATATTAATAAAAGTTCCTAACTTCCAAATTAGACAACTTATTTCAAATCTATGGAATAGAAATCATAGTTAAATCAACACTACTACAGTGTTATAGTTCATTTTCTAAAGTTCGACAGATCATTTCAATGCATATGCTAACGTCTGGAAATAAATTTGCAGTCAATAATATAAATATTCTAAGATATATGCTGCAATAAGTATAAAAACCCGTTTATACAAAAATGACATAAAATTACGGATGTATCGAAAATGCAACTGATAATGCACTTTAGATATATAGCTCAAAGAATCTATTAAAAATATTGTTTCTGAAGAACTTTCCAAAAAGTTATAAACACAAATAAAAATACAATTATTTAAGCAAAAAGGAAACTAATGACAGACAATCATTCAGTATAAACTAATTCAAAATTTCCAACTAATTAGCAATATGAATCATCTTTGTCTAAAGTTTAAACACATATAACTAAAAAAAATTATTACACTTAGACTGATACACTGACATCTAAAAAAGTTCTACAAATTTCATTATTTTAATGAAACACAAAAATATTGGAGTTACAAAGTATAAATTCTTAAATTAGCAATATATAATTCCAGTTAGAAGTTTTGAAATAATATTTCAATAAAATAATGTTTATATTTCTTTTCTCTTCCTTATTTTTTAAATCTGCTCGCTACCAGCATGATCAACAGCAATAAAATAGTGGCCTTTCAGCATATAAGCTATGTTAGATACTTGTTAAACTGTGATTCTTTAACTTCCAAAAATTTTATTGGAAGAAAATTATTGAAATACATTAAAATATGAGAAATATGCACACATATATTACTGGCATTTAGACATAAAGAATATGATACCCAGTTTAAATACTATAAAAATATTGGACTGCTACTTTAAAATTTAATAGCTTCTCAAACACCCAAAACATTCTCAGATAAAAATATAAAGTTTAAAAGTGTCCATTATCTGTTTGCTTAACATAAAGTTTAAAAAAAGTAAAAATGAGTGAAGATGCTCCTTTCATATTTTAGAATCCTACTATGGCAATAAATGCCCTCCTCCCCCAAAGGAAAAGGTTACCAAAACTTTATTGAACTTATTAAATACTCTTTGATAAGACTGAATCTCAGTATACATAAATAACGAATATTTTGCTACAACTAGGTTATAGCATTAAACGCATGTAAAGGTTAAATCATACACTATAATGATAAATGTATAGATGTTTTACTGGTTAAAATTCTAATTACATATTTTCTTAATTTACACAGCCTAGATAAATATGATATGATATTAATACTTAGAAAATAAAATGCTTCTTACAGAAGCTAATTTAACATCTTAAATAAGATTTTAGAAAAGGAAAATAACTAAAATCCCTTTCTACACATATTTAAAAATTAATAATGTAAAACCTAAAACATGAACAATAATGGTAATAAATTTAAAATTAACAGGAAAAAGATAATCAAAGTCTGATATACACATTTCCAATTGTTTCTTAAGTATGCTCACTATATATATTTATTTGAAGAATACCCATCTGAATCTTAAAATGGATAAAAAAAATTGTCTATCACCACATTTTTCAATATCAATATATTTTTCTTAATGTTTTCTATTTTTACATTAATTTGCAAAGCAAGCTAATTTTTGTTCGGTAATAATGCATAGCATTATAATTAATAAAACTTCAAATAAGAATCTGAATTCATCATAAAATAATGACTGTGAGGTAAACAGCACTTTGTTGGAGGAAATGACAACTCATTCAATATTACAAATGAAATCCCAGTCTATAATCTAAGACATATATTAATAGTATAAATACATAGTCAAAACATATAAAATTACAAAATATATACACATCAATATTGCATACATATATTGCATAGTAGCCAAAAAGGAGTTTGGCATACTGTTCCAGTGTAAAATTTAACTAGATTACAAAATCTCATAGTAGATAGAAAATAAAAATTTTAATATCAGTAAAATTTTTTTTACACAATGAGTTCTAATATTTATCAAAAGTTATAAACATGGTTACAAATATATTTCCAAAATGTATTAAAAATAATTAAATGCTTATAAAAACAGCAAAAACAATCTATGAAACCTTGAAAACAATCTAAGATGATGCATTATTTTAGATGAAGCCTAAAGGAAGGTAATATACTCAGTTAGCATCTACCTTAATCCTTATTATTATTATTATTATTTTAAATACTGAAGCGCAAACCATTCTGAAATAACAGAAATTCTGAAATTTTGCTTTTACGACTACTGTACTTTAATTCATAGTGTTTTAAAAGTTTTTGCTTTGTATTAAAAAAATATTTTTATAAATGGGAATTTCTAAATGATTATATATAGTTAATAGAAAAAAAATTACAAATTAAATTCAGTATTCATTCATTTTTCAATTAAATGCCATTAGTCACACAGAATAAAACTGAAATGAAATTAAAAACCTATTGACTAGGCAAACTAAACTAATAACTTTTGTACTGGAAATAGGATATGGCAAGAGACAATAGCCAGGATAAAAGGAACTAAGAAGAAGAAAATGGTGTGATCACAAAAATAATACAAAATTAATCATATT
>KK117973.1:177738-207294 GCA_000611955.2 Stegodyphus mimosarum | reverse complement strand
TTACAATTATATATATATATATATATCTTATTACAATTAAATGACAAAACTGGGGAAATTCTCATAAAAATCATATAAGTTGAGATTTCAAAAATGCCTTCAGAAATATATAATTTTAGGATATTAAAATTCTCAAAAATAGTGCAGATAAAAGCTAGTCAAAATATAGCATATTTAGTAAAGATAAGTATTCTAAGACATAATATAAACCTCAACTTTTAAAACTACTTGGGATTGTGTACTTTGCGTACGTGAGATTGCAGATGGTTTTTCCAACAAAATGCTTTAAAACAGAATTTGCACACATATTTTTGTCTCTGTGAATCATGGATTTCCATATGTCGACGAAGTGTAGTGACATCATAAAAATATTTTCTGCACACAGGACAAAGAGGTCTTCTCGACATATCTTTTTCTAGAGGATTCATCATGTCAGGCAAGACATATAAGGTATTTTTTGATGTAAAGTACTCTGCAAAAGAAAGTATCAAAATAATTACACATAAGGTTTGTATTTATTATTAAAAATATTCTGAAAACAAAACTTAAATTACTTAAAAAACATTTTTCTACTCATTTCTAAATAAACATATTAATAACAAAATAGCTTAGAAATAAATTTACTACTAAGGATACCTCTTTTTTATATCATTTACTATTACTGGCTATCACAAAGTTATTGTCTAAAGATAAATGTTTTCAAGTTTAGTCAGAGATATATTAAATACAACATAAAAAAGTTATGTTCAGCTAATGGTAACTATAAAACTCCTGGTAAAATATAGAAACTAAAATGCTTTAAATAATTTTTCAGTAAATAGTTTTTATGACATAAAATTAGAAAAATATTTTAAATGATTTTTAAATATTCCAATTTTCAGGTAACACAAAATTTAATAAATACACATAAAATTAATATAAACTACTTAATAAAGTTTGATTTACATCTGACGCAAATAATGCAATAAAAACAAACTTTATATATATAGAGAGAGAGAGAGGAGAGAGAAAGTATCAATATTCAGGTTCAACAAAATAAAATAAAATTTCAGTCATTTTTTTCTATAAATAATCTATTTGGGCATGATCATTAATTTTTCAAATCAAAGCTCTTCATTTCAATAAAATTAATGGCAAATACATATAAAAAATTATTCATTCATTCAATCACTCACACACAAGTTACAGCACTTTTGAACCTAAAACATACTTTGGAATTTTAGATGCTCTTCTTGATAATGTTTAAAAATGCAACACATCAGCACTGAATAATATTTTTAAATAAGAATAAAAATATAGCTCTTATCATAAAAATAGGTAAAATTTTTGTAATTCACATCCCCCAAAATATTTCATTTTTTAGGACACTGAAATTACTTTACATGATTAGTTTGCAAATCACTTTAAAACTCTGAGTTATAAAATCAATTCAAAATTAATCTTCAAGATAATTCAACTTTAAGATATGAAGTAAATTCTAATAAATACACTTTTTAAAATTTTAACAAGAAATGTTAATTGTAAGCTGAGAAATTCTGCATTTTGAAAATATGCATTTATAAACTTACCATATAAGATCTACAAAATGATGTCAATGACAATCAGTATGAAAGTAACATTTAGAAAATAGTTTACATCAATGATTAAGAAATTTAATTTCCCACTATGAATTCTAAAATTAAACACACACAGATTCTTGTTTGATAAGATTATATTTAATCAATATTAATTTAAATTACTGTAAGTTACATTTACAAACTTAAGCTGCATTTTTAATCAAAGTATATTTAAACTGCTCTGGCATATTGAAACATAACAATAATTTAAAAAAAAAGCTATCTAAATTCCAAGAATAGGCAAGGATTTTCCCACGTTGGATAGTAAAAAAAATTATATATTATAAATTTGCTAACTATTTGCAGTAATAAATTTGTAGTTATTTTTCAAGAATTAGTAAAAATTCTATATGAAGAAACTACGCAAGAAAAATATTCTGAATATCACAACTGATAAAAATATATACATGCTTCTATAAATCTGGTGAAAAGCAAGCAAAATTAAAGTATTTATTTAACAAAAACATTTCACAGTTTGAAACCTAGTAAGTGTAATAGTAACTTTTAGCACTTTAGAAACTGCAGAATTGCACTTATTCTTGAAAACAATATATGAATTTATTAGTTCAAATAGTTAGCAAATTGATTTTAAAATATAGTATTTGCAATGACGAATTTTTTAAATACTAGAATTCATTAGCAAACCACAACATTTTGTTTTTGCTTTACAAATAAATTTAAAACTTGCTCAAAAATGTTTCTATATTTCTAAGATCTTGGAGCTAATCATACCTACGTAAAACTGAATTAGGACACAAATATAAATTGCGTGATATTGAATCACTAACCCCAGGAGGGAAAAGAAGGCCAACAAAGAAATGATGATAATCATGCAGACTACTAAGGGAAAAGAAAGCCAACAGTGAAATAATTATCACCAAAGAGTAATTTCCGACAAAATTAGATTAGTTAAAATAGTCTTGGCCAGAAAAAATTTTAAATGTATGAATTTCATAATATTTATTTTTGGGTCTATTTCATAATATAATGCAGTTAATAAGGAAAAGCATTTATTCCATATTACAAAGTAGTCAAATTTGAAGGTAAAGAAGAAACACATGAAAATTAAATGTCAAACATCAAGCTAAACTAGTTGGATGTGAAATTTTACTTATTTTCAAATGTATATAACTTTAAAATTCTTCAAAGCTTATACCTGCTGCAAATATAAGCCTCATCTGAGGAATTCATAACCCATTACAGAATTCAGAGATAAATACAATTGCAATGAAATTCCTTTTGGTCAACATTTATTTGCATGTCTTCTTTGAAGACAGGCACTACAGTTTTTTTTGTTTACTTATTAAGGATGTTATCATTAAAATACAGTTTCTAATAATGAAATCAGCAACAAACTCAAGTCTACATTTAATGTAATGAATTATTAATATGCATATTTTAAATTGACATTGATGCTTATCATATGCATGATATTTCATTTAGAAATACATAAGGTTAAACAAATGACATTTTCAGACATCTAGCACGAAAATATTTAAAATTTATCGCAACAAAATGAGATCATAATTGATAAGATAATCAATTTTATTTCTGCACATATTTTAATTGCTATAAAAGAGTTAGATTCCACACCATTAGCTTACTTCAAATGCAGATGAGCATAAATGATTCATTAGGTAATAAATTAAACGTGGTAAAACTATTGTGATAAGAAAATTACAATAATAGACACACACACATATATATATAACTATGTGTGTGTGTTTATTATTGTAATTTTCCTACCACAATAGTTTTACCACGTTTAATTAATGTGTGTATTAATGTTTTACCATGTTAATTTTAATGTGTGTGTGTGTTGCGTAAGTGTTTAAAAAATGAAAAAGTACAGAAATATCTACACAAAAATTAAAAGTCTGACACACAATGGCTAAAATACATGCTATGTACAAATACAAAAATACAATTAAAAATATACAAAAGTCATGGTAGAAATAATTTAGAAACCGGGAAATTTCTGAATACAAGACTTTTTCCATCATTATGCCCAAAGAGAAATAATTTGTAAAAAGGAGCTTTGACATACTAATTGATGTGCATCATATGTACAAGAGCAAATGGAAAAATCTGGAAATGTAATTTTTCAGAATTAAAGAAGAAATAGTTAAACATAAAAAATCCGTAAATATAAAGATAGATAGAAGATATACATCCATAAACATAAAAAGAAAATTTAAAAGCAGAAAAACAGAAAAGAGAGAGGGAGTTAATTTAAAAAGATTACTCAATAATGAAATCTTTGGAAAAGCAGTAAAATCGAATAAGAAACTAATTACTTAATTTAAACTGCAAAAATATTAGAAATGGAAAGTCTAATATCAATATAATGTTTCTTTCTCTCCCTCACTTTCTAACTATAAGTGGATGTAATAGCTCAGAACAGTATTTCAGCACTTCTAATGGTGAAAATGTGATATAACTCAAAAGAATGAGTTTAAAAACTGATATCAGAAATGTTTTGTATGAGTTGGCATTTTGTATTCACTTTATGTGATGTTTAAAAATAAATAAAGTAAATAACTAAGTATGTGATTCACTTACATAAAGTATGTGATTATGTGATGTTTCATTAAAAAAAAGCATATATTGTCAAAATTATCAGAGAATATTCAAAAACAATATTTTGAAGGAATTCATATTCAACAATCATTAACAAATGGTAAAAATAAAAAGAGATTTCGATAATTTTTAAAAATGTTTAGATAAAAAATACTCTAAAAATCTAGACTTTAAAATTTTTTGTGCATTATCTAGTACAGTAAACAAAAATAAAAATTTTCCTTTCTGCATTATAGCAAGCAGAAGTGGGAAGACCAAACTTTCACTTCTACTTTTTAAAAACAAACCAATCAATCGATTTCAAAGAGGATATGTATCAATTAATGTCATTTAATGTATGCTTGAATATTTTTTTAGATTCCCAATTACAAGGAGATTCAAACAGAACATTTTTTAAAAAACTTAAAGCAAGATTTTTAATACCTCTGAAAGAAAAGTTCTTATGAAGACTGAATAAAATTTTCCAAAGCTAAGAGATAATTTTAGTCAAGGTTCTCATACGAGTATATATAGTTTCTCAGCTAAATAAGGTTAACATATCTATTTCTTGTTCCCACAACTACTGTCTTCATTTTCCCTTAGAATGAAGATATTTTTCAATAAAATCCAGTTTTCTAATCTTAATTTGGCTATATAAATAATGCCAGTACATTTAAACTTATTTGCTAGCATAGAAACTGATAAAATATCAAAACCTTTCGGGCTAGAAATTTGACCCCACAAAAAACATTACTATGCTCATTTTATTGGAAGGTCAGAACTTCAAAAGATAGTTTTGAGGCAAACATATCTTCCACTGAATAAAGCCTTTCAGAAGTAAAACCAGGCATTAGAAACAGACATTTTACACATATTTACTTCATAAAAATTTTGACAATAAAAAATAAAAATTCTTACATGTCTCATTACCATATACACTTTAAAACTGAGACAAGTATAGAAATTAAAAACGGAAAGAAATGCAGGTAACAGAACTAACAACTGTTTGTGAATTTAAATCATTAACTTATAGAAACCAGGAATCTGCATTGAAACAAGGCTATGCTAAGGTAATATTTAATTTGACTTCATAAGATACAGTAAACTAGATAAATATTTAAACAAGTTAAAACTGCGCAGAAATATCTATTGATTTAAAAAATAAAAGAAGTGAGCAAATTTAAATATTTCATCAAAAAAAAAAAATTTGAAGTTACGCACATTTATGGGCAGAAAAGTAGGTAAAATAAAATGATTATTTTCTTATACTGGTTATGGCTTATAGGAAAGTTTAAATAAATTAATTCTAAAGAAAAATATTTACAAATACAAATATTATCTACTAGAAATGAAAATGAATTTCTAAACAGAATAACATGAATACATAACAGTTTTAAATTTTAATACTGCAAAAACAAAACAAATATCATTATCTGCAGTAGTTATAATTCTATGATATTCATTAGTTATAAAAAAGCACATAATTGCATTTTGTTTTTCACCTATGAAAAATATAACAACTGAGTCGATTTCAAAGGGAAAAAAATGGATTCACAACACCTGCAATGAAAGAACAGCTTTTATAGGAATCATACACAGCAACTTTGAAAAGAGAAGCATGAAATATTCAATGTTACACATTTTATAAAAAAGACACTGGCATTTCAATATTTTCACCATCAACTAATGATGCCAATTGCAAATAAAGGAATAGTATCACAAAAGATATATCTAAATCACAAAGCTTTTTACAATCAAACTGCAAAAAAAATAATGAATCTAAATCACAAAGCTTTTTACAATCAAATTGCAAAATAATTGATGATCAATCATGATGTCCTTAGCCACAAATTTACTTTATTATGCTTAATGATTAGAAAAAAGAAGAGACTTTTATTTTGAATCCTATAAATGTGCACTTAAATAACTAAAGGAATTCTGGACGTGCATATAGGCATATAGTACTGTGTATCCATTTTGCTTCAGTTAAAATTAACGCTAAGAATAACATCTTCACTATACCAGGCCCCCCCCCCAAAAATTCTATTGCAATGACATAATTTTTGGAATATTTCCTTAACAAAATTTACTGCAAACTAATATTTTATACTCCATATACATTCCCCAAACTCCTTTTTCTGACATCAAAATAACAGACTAAATTTTGTATATATCCTAAAATAAAGAATTTTCAAAAAATGCATAAATTAGGGAAATTTAGGCACTAAACAATTAAAAGTGCCCCTATTTCTTTTTACTAAAGCTTCTAAAACATATGCACCAAATTAAAAAAAATAATAATAAAAAGATGACCTTTGCAAACAGAAAATTGTGTCAATTAAGATATTACTTACTTTTTAAAAAATACAAATGTTAAATGCATTAAAAATTTAAACACATGGTGCTAAATAGCAGCTGTTGATAAATTGATACAGCATTGCTTAGAAGGTCAGGTTAAGTTTACTGAAAATTACTGGTGCAAAACCAAAACTCATTGCACTGCACCAAAAGCAGGTCAGCATTGCTAAAAAAAGTTACGAGTATTACAAATGGGATGAGCAACAGGTAAAGTATCTTAAATTACCTATCATTTCCGTTGCACATGACCAGTTTTTATATCATTCAATAGCATCAATAATTAATTAAATAATTAATTTACATCTTGCCACAAAATTTAAAATTTTTTTTATTTATTTATCAAAAAAGATAATTGGTTATGATAGCTGAGTAGCAAAGAGTTTCTGAAATTATTGCATCAACTAATATCACTGACACAACTATTTGTCAGCAAAATCTCTCTACTTTTTAATAGGCTTCATTTACAAATAGATTGAAAATTAATATTTACAGTTTTACGTGAAAAGTTATATACTCCCATTTAAACACACATATATTAACTGGGTTTTGAATAAATCAGGCTTTGTCTTTAAAAGAAAAAAGTTAAGTTTATTCCAGAACAATGGAAAAATTACCATGACAAACCATTAAAATAAAAAACTACTAAGGGAAATACAAAAAAAAAAAAAAAAAAACTGTGTGGATACCAGCAGTGACAGCAGATGATGCCACAGCACCTACGAATGCTTTATATCTACAATAGTACATATTACCTTCAGATAATTGGAAATTATATATTGTTATATCATTAATTAAAATTAAATTCCTAAATCATAAGAATAAATTAAGTGTGTAGCCAACATTCTGTTGCCCAGTAACTCCTACTCAAATGCAAGAATACTATAAATAAAAGCATTGTTCTTTGAGTTTTTGAAGTATGCTCTTTTTTTTAATTCTGATTTAATTTACATAACCAATCTCCAAATCAAATTGCTCTAAATACAACTAAATAACTAACATTTTTCATTAATTATAATATGGGTTATTCCTCTTTCTCCTGCTTTTTTAAATGCTGTCAGATTAATTATGATTTGGGATTAAATTTGGAATCTGGAAGTTGTATCGATATTACCCGGGTTAATCAGGAGTCTACTGTATATTTAAAAGAATATGCATTACAAGATTTTACTAATTTAACTGATAATGTACATGAAGTGTTATGACATTTATGTTTCTGATGAAGTATAATAATATCTTTCCTACAGCATAAGAATTCAGTTTAACACAGACATTAACGAAAACATATGCATTACATCCGACATAACCATTTATTATTCTCGTTCATGATACATTTCGGCATTTCTAATAAACCCAGCAGAATCATATATAATATTGCACAGCATGTAAAATTCAACACCATGATTTCCTTGATTATATATCAATATGAATAGTAAAAACATATTATATTTAATAAAAATGCATACTTAAATTATTTCTAGAATGCTATTTTTGCAAAGATTATTATTTTTAACATGATCGTAATTAAAAAAAAATTCTGCTTCTTATATAAACTAACAATAGTAAGCTATAGACATCAAAAAACATGTACGAGTTACTTAAAAAACTTATTTTCAATTAGCATCAGCTACATCTTTCTTCATAGTTTGCTTTTATAAACAAGATAATCCAAAGATCAAGCACATCAAACTTTTAAAAACTGAGAAATCCAAAATAGATACTAATGACAAATTGATTAAATAGATGACACTCCTGTACTGTTACAAGTAATATATCACTTTAACTGCAGTTTATGCTATTACCTTTAAAGCCCGTTTGTTTGTTGCAGATTGAAAATGAGTTTTTTTCCAAGCAGACTGAATATTTACAATTAAATATTACTTTGCAATACAAAAATTTGATTACAATAATTCTTTTTCACATTTTTTGTTGATAATTGCAACATTTCATACCTGACCTTGTTGATTTTGACCAAACTCAACTCTGAAGATATAAGCAGCCACATCATATTTTATGGCAAACACTTCCAGTTTCTCAAAATCAAGTTACCAAGTGAGAAATCATTATCTTGTTAATTTTGTGAATATACAGGAAGTTGTGTTTAAATGTTTCAACAACTTTTCTATAAGAGAGCACTGCAAAATAATGTTCAATCATAAAAATTCATTCTTCTTGGGAAATCCATCTTGCCCTTAAAAATGCTTTTTAAAGCTAACAGCTTAAACTGCAACTGAAATTTCAATTAAATATAACTTGTAATGGTTCTGAGATGTCATCCATTAACATCCATTTTGGAATTCCCTTAGCTTGATGTGTGTATCTTTTGAATCACCCTGTAAATTATCCTTATGAATTTAACAAAAATATTTCGTCTCTCCTTTAAATAAATCATTTCAATAAATTTATGCAACTATTCTTTTCAACGGAAAAAGGACAGAAGCTAACATGTAAATAATTATTTTATTAATAATAATAATATGAAATTCAAATACAAAATTGCTAAAGTGCTATTTTAATAAATATTCAACACTCATTAAAAAGAAATATATTTTTATAAAATTTTGACAAATATGAACAGAAATGATGAAGTAAGATTACAAGTGGAAATAAATGAAAGATTTTAGACTCACATGAACATTTTACTAGATTTCTAAGCAGCATATTACAAGCATTATGTGTATGCTCTTCACCTTTAGATTGAAGTATTGGCAAACATTAGCAGATTATTTTGCATTTATGGCTTTAATAAAACATAAATATTACAGATAACAAAAAGCAATTTTAAATTTTTGCTAAATTATAAATAAAAAATGAAAACTAGCATTTGCAATGATTACATGTATTATATCAAATACTAAAACAAAATATTTGTCAATTAAACATCCGCAAAACAAATTTTCATGCCTCCCCCTTTGTGCATGTGAAATTATGAACAGATTTTTAATGAAAGGTGTTAGAGAATTTCTAATTTATATCAGCAATTTGTTTTAACCAGGCTACCCCTCAGTAACCTAATTTATAGTACCTAAATTTATCCTCATAATTATTACTACAGCAGCTATTCATTTGAATAACAAATAAATCACAATGACAAGAACATTTATATCTGTACCTTTAGAACAAAAAGAAACATAGCAACATGTGCAGTATGAGTTCAACATTTCTGAGTCTTATTGATATGGCATTAAAGATAAGCAGCTTCTTAAATTATATATATTTTTTTAATTCTAAATAAAATTTTTTATGTTCTTTCAAGATTTGTCATTTTATTTTTTAAAAAAATTTTGCTTAATTGTTTGGATCATAAAGTTAATGCATTCAATTTCAAACAACTGGGAAAATTTTCTATAAAATTTTTATTGGAGATTATGCATTAACTTATTCTATCGAACATAAACATTTCTATTATGAAACACTTCATAAAAAAGGTATACTGTTATACATTAAGATTAGTACAATTGCTTATCACACAATTAATTTTTCACGTGTAACCAAAACACTGGAATGAAAATTTCTTTTTAATGCATAACAGAATATCAGCAATGGTACAGACAGATAAAAAATGAAATTTTGTCATTTAAACCTAAGTAGAAAGAAAAAATTTCAAAAACTACTTCCAAAATTTAGACAGATGATAAATCGATTTTCTTCTGAAATTCTCAGATTTAATTAATTTAATCAAGTTAACTAATTTTGATATCCAACTGCTTTAAAGACAAATTTAAAACTGAGAAGCTTAGTTAAATTAACAAAAAATGAAAACTATTATCCCAAAACTCTAAGCCCATATTTGGTCAAAAATAAGACTCCCCCCTTTTTTGGCTAAATTTTTGTTCTAAAATTTGGTAGGGTCTTATAACTGGATATTTTGATAAATGAAATTGCACAGTGAAAGGCAGAAGTTTAATAATCATACTAATAAAATATATAAAAGTTTAATAATATATAAAAGATTGCATTGTTTAAATGCTTCTGTACTGTAAAAATATTGTATTTAATTAAACAGCTTACCTTTCATTCTAATTAGAATCAATGCTGCTCATATCAAATAACTGCTCACATTTCTATTTATTAAAATTTATCCTAAAATGTAAGGCGAGTCTTACATTTGAGCAGTTCTTATTTAAGTAAATATGATGTTATAAATTCCATTACTACTGAAATATGCATTTTGATTGTGCAACTCAAAATAATTTGTTTTGAAAAACATCACTGATTTCTTTTTGTTTAATTTATAAAATTGTTCTGATGATGGCAAGCATGCACAGAATATTTTTTCTGCATTGCATTTCTTTCATGGAAGTTAATTTTTTACTCTTGAGTTATTTATTAAGTATTCATTATACATACATCCATAAAAATGTGATAATCATGTATATTATAGTATTTTAACACATTAAATAATTTTAAAAATTACATAACAAGTTGTTTTCTCATTAAAAATTTATGAAATAAAATGTGATATAACTATGCAGATATATAACATTTTGATATATTTATGGCAAATCTACAGAAAACACTATTAGATTTTGAATATCTGATATTGGATGTTATTAGTATTGGGGAAAGAAGACATTTTAACTACAACAAATTATTCACTTTATATTTTACAAAAAGTGAACTATATTAATAAAATAATTTACCATAAAATGTTTTGTAGATAAATTACGTAATATAAAAAAAATTTAAATATTATGCTAGAAATAGAAATTTAGTCAAAATATTAAATTGAAAGAATGATTACTGTATACAACCATACGTAAACCAAGAATTTCTAGCTTGCTAAATTTTTAGCTAGTTTTTTGCTATTGATGTTTGTAGATCAGCTCAAATATGAATTAGGAATGACTTGAATATAATTATAAAAATGAATAACTAAACTTTCAAGCAAAAATAGTAATTCTTTAGGAATTATGAGAAAATACTAATAACTCATTAGTAATCATTAGGAACAAAATAATAATTAATAACTAACTTTTATAGAAAGACAACTGAAATCTTAATAATAACATAAATAAAATTTCTCAATATTAGTATTAAACTTGGAACTTTAAGATGATTCTCAGAAGCTTTATTATGGGACAGTTCAGGTGAATATTGTCATCCTTTATTTCACCAGTAACATCTGAATGCATTTCACCATCCTCCACTTCTGATCCATCTATAGCACTGCTGATGCAATATATCTGAATGATCAAATGATCATTTCTGGCTAATTTTTGAATGGATCAGAGCACTCACCCTCAACACGTCTGATAGGTTAAGTTAGAAAATAATTATTCATACTTTTGGTGATGTATAACTGGATTTACATGGTATTTTAAAGTTATTTCATATATAGGTTTTAAATTTTGACTGAATTTTTGCAGCAAAATCTTACCTGCTAGCTTATCCTTAAATCAATTTATATTCAGAAATATATACCAATTAATTTTCATAGTAACTAAGAATATCAGATTACTCTATACAAATGATATGCTAATAATACTACTGGTCATACATTAGAAATTGTAAAAACAATTAGACTAGAGAACAAGAATATAAAATCTGTAAGATTTTTTTTTTAACCAAGCTTCGTTTAACCACAGAGGAGAAAAAAAAGAATAGGAAAAATCAATAGTGTTTCATTTATTAATGCTAAAGATTAAAATACTAGAATGCATATTTATTATTTATAGAGATTATAACACATTAAGACTTCCATACAGCAAATGAAATAAAAAAAAGTCACTTTAAAATTTTTTAAAAGGTAATTTTCTTGAAAAACTCACTGCATTGTGTACACTTTTAAGATGACTATCTAGAGTGGTTTTCCATGAAAATAGACCCCCACATATATTACAAGAATAGCTTTTTCGTTTCAAAAAATGCAATTCCCTGTGACGCTGAAGATTATGCTTTCTTGTAAATGATTTCTTACACACATCACAAGACAAACTTCCATATGTATCCTGGGCACTGAATTGAGTCCCAGTAAATATAAAATTTGTTGTTGTATCTGAAAATAACAAAAAATCACATACAAAAATTGATTTTTAATAGAGATTGATACATAGTTTAATATTATCATTGTACAAAGATAAAACAGAAAGAAAAATATACTAATTAAATATTATAAATGAAATACATATCCTACAAATGAAAACATTTACATCTTGCATTAAAAAAACTTCATAACAGGGACATATTTATATCCATAAAAAAATGTTCTTTTATTCGCAAAATGTAAAAATATTTTTTTCAAACTATTTTTACACTAGGTGATAATTACAGTTTCTATTCAAAGCAAAATTCTCTTTAATTTAAAGAATAAGATGATGAATAAATGATACAGATTATTGATATAAATACATACTCATAATGTTTATTCTTATTAAAGCTTAGGCATGACTATAGCAATAGGTAATTCATATGTTATTATTCATAACGCTATTACAGTTACACATCATAAAGACCGTTCATAATCGCAAAAGCTCTGGGGATTAAGATCAATAACCTATCATGAAAATTGAATTTTATTTACTTACTATATGATTAATGAATTCTTTATTCTCAGTCAGCCATCTGTAAATAAAATGCAACACTACCGCAGCAAAACATCAAAACCTTTTTATTTTATATAATTAAAAGAATATAAGAAAAACATGAAAATTGTGAAAGTTTCTCCATTAAAAGCACTGCATGTCTGAAATCTGAAATGGATAAATGCAAGTACACTTGTTCTGAATATAAATGACATAAAGCAGTTCAGAAAACTGGCCGTACAACTTCGGTTATGCTTTTTCTTGACACAAAGGTAAAAACTTTGAACTCCTAGACCACAGGTCTTTTGCCTTAATTTAAAGTTTAATTCTACATTGTGGTTCAACAATAAAATTTCACAGATGCCTTTGTAACGTTTTCTATCTATCCACACATTTATAAATATTTGTGTGTATCTCTCTCTCTCACCTTGCATCTGTGGGTTCCAATATTATTATAACAATAAAGTATACTGTATATATATTAAGCAGCAATAAAATATATTGTTACCCACTACATTACACACAGTACTATAATTTGTTTTTAAATATAAGATGTACACTGTGGTATCTATCTCATACATATTATATTAAGTAAGCGATTTGGCATTTTAGCCTAATCCATGAGAGAGAAATGATAAAATGTAATTTCTGTACTGTGCATTTTATGTTTCAAGGGATGACAGAAATAAAAATTATTCTTTTGCCAACAAAATGATGAAAAACATTATATGGTTAATGTGGCAATAATCAGAATGCAAAATATGTTAAAAGAGGAGTAGAAGCAATTTAAATTTTAAAAAATTTACACATAAAGGGGAAAAAACAATGAGATAAATATTTCCTGAACAATAACAGCTATAATACAGAGTTGTGAAGAAAGAAACATATTACAAGGAATGACTTATATTCTGAGAACATGTAATGTTCCACAATGACAACTTCAATTTCCCATATCTGGTTATATCAATTCTTTTTTCCTCCTCATCATACATCAGAGGTAACTGAAATTGCAGATACTGAATTAATGGATATGAAGACATGACAGTATACATACATACATATTCATACAATTATCTAACAAAAAGTTTGTACTAAATATATTGGTTTTGTTCATAGTGAAAAATCCTGAGATGTGTAGACAGATCAGTCTTCCATGAGAATGATTTTGAGCATAAATGGCATGAATATAATTTTCGTTTACAATAATGAATTTGCATGTGTCGTCTGAGGTTTGGCTTGTTGAAAAATGTCTTGAAACAAATCTTGCAAACAGGTCTTATTTCTTCATATACTGAAGATTTAGTTCTTGTTCTTGCAATAAATTCTTTCATACTTCCTAGACAAATGTGCAGTTATATTAGATACATATTTTCCATGAAAAAGAGAGTTATACACAAATGCATAAGTATAAATTCAAAGACATTTGCACGTGCATAATATGTCTACAAATAGATTTTACAATTTTAAGTATAAGTTCTTAGAAAATGTATGGTTTGATAGCAACCTAACAGGTCTCTCTGAGATGTTAAAATAAATAGTAATAAGAAAGAATATGCATGTTTAAAAGTAATTAAAAATAAATGTTTTTCATATGCCAGTTACAGATTTTGCTCATACTTACATTAACCAAGTATTTTTTTTTAATTCATAAATCTGAATTTTAAAAATAATAATAAAAAAAAATAAAAGTAAAAAAGTGATAAGCATGACTCATTAAAAGAATCTGCATATAAAATATATAGAAATTACTACAGCATCAAACACTTTATCTGTAACATATTTGTCAGTACATAAAACAAACATTTTCTTCAAAAATACTTTCCCAAAATAACATTAATGTCATATGAAGGACTGGATAGATGAAGAAGGAATGAAATCACAGGACTTGAGATAAGCAGCTAAAAAAATATTTAAAAAAATTTTTTTTACGGTCTGGATGAAATTTGATATTAAAAACTGAAAGTGTTAAAAAAAATCTTAAGGCAATTAAAAAATTCAGCTGCAATTCCAGGAGATTTAACAAGCCTTTAGATGATTAACTGATTATTCAAATAATTCATAACTAAAAAGTGAAATTCTCAGGTGCAGGCTTTAGATTTTAATGTGATTCCACGAAAAAGAAGGAAGAAGTCTTATATTTTAAAAGTGTGCATGTAGCTTACATAAATTTGTTAAATTTTAACAAATATAATTTAAGTCTTTTAATGGAAACAACATTAACAATGCTCTCAACAGTTCTGAGGACGGTAAATATTATAAAAGCATCGATAGCTCAATTTAATAGATTTCAATGGTCCTTTTTGTTCTGGAAAAAACTTTAGTTTGGACAAAGATGACGATATGTAAAACATTCAAAGCAAACACTTTATTCTTTGTGTTTTATTATTTTTTGTAGCTTGTAGATGAATACTTTTCCCTTTTATACTTAAATACATACATTTTACTCACCAGCTGCATGGAAATTTAGCACTTTTATTTGCTTTTTATAAAGTGCATTAGAAATGCATTAATGTAAATCTTTTTTCTTTTTTTTTTTCAAAAAATGCTTTTGGAAAATCAGATGCATTTTAGACTTTAGCAAATACAATATATACTGTATGTGCACTATATAACTTATTTACTAACGGATTATTTAGTATATTGTCTCCTTTGAAAAAGGTAGTAGAATTTTAGTGGAAACTAACTTATAAGCATATTTAAAAATTTCATCTTGAAAATATTTTTTAAATGAAACATCAAATATGAATCATGAATAAACTGAAAATGCAGACTTTTAAAAAATGAAAGTGTAATCAACAAACCAAGTAATTATCGTCATTGACCAGAAATTGGTTGCCTTTTCAAGGTGAAAAAAACAACTCCAGATATCATATACACTGGTTATCATAAATTAAGGAAAAAACACAAAAGTCACGATTAATGAAAAAGTTACATGTAGAATTTTATGAAACTTACCCATAATATACAATACATAGTAAGGTATCAAATAACATAAAAAGAAATTACCAGACAATTATGGTAGTATACAAATTAGCACATGTACATAATGAACGAATCGAAGGTATCAGTTCGCTACAGGAAACGTACCTTCAATATGGAATATGATCACCTCCAGAAGCAATACAGCACATACAGCGATGTATGATGCTTTTAATTATGCAGTCTATTAGTTCCACAGGAAGTGAGAGCTATTGCTCTTGCAAAGCAGTTGCAAGTGTGGCAAGAGTCTGAGGAGGCGGATTGAAAGCAGCTCCCTAAAGCATCCCAAACATGTTCGATAGGATTGAAGTCCGAGGATCGAGCTGGCCACTCCATGCGCATAATTGTTTCCTGTTGAAGATAATCATCTACGATGCAAGCCCTGTGTGATCTTGCATTGTCGTCCTGTAACAGGAAAGCTTCACCTCTTGCCCCGGCGTATGGGTGCACATAAGCATCCAGGATGTCACCTCTATAAACCTGAGCATTCACGGTTCTCCTTTGAAAGACATGGAGGTCTGTGGATCCACCAAAACAGATGCCACCTCAAACACAGTCACTGTCTCTTCCATATGCATCTCTTTCATGGATGTTTGATGAATGACAACGGGTTCCAGGTTCTCTCCATATCAAATAATGTCTACTATCGCTTTCTACACTAAACCTGGACTCATCCGTAAAGAGAACAGCCCTCCATTGATCAGGTGTCCAGTGGACATGTTGTCATGCCCACTGCAAACGGTCCCTCCTATGGCGTGACATGAGCGCCATGCAAATGGCTGGTCGTCTCGCATACAGACCACCTTCGTGAAGCCTTCTACGCACAGTTGACGTTGACACCAACCTTCCGGTGGCTGCAGCAAGGAAGGATCTAAGAAGAGTCGGAGTAACAGTTCTATTCCTGTGTGCACATAATGTCAAATATCATTCATTGGCACTTATCATAGCAGTTGGCCTTCCTTGGCTGAACCTCCTAGATGCCGAATCTGTGGTTTGAAATTGCCTCCAAAGTCTATGAACCACAGAAGGACTCACATTTAGCCATCTGGCCACTTCTGTTTGACTTGTCTGTTTGACTTTGCCCTGCCTCTAGCCTCCCAATGGCTCTCCATCGTAGTTCTGCAGGAAAATGATGCCTGGAGGTCATTGTTACGAATTGGCTATCTCAGATTTCTGATGTCACCATCACAGTGAAATATGTGGGTTTGCTCTCAAACATGGACTTTTATGCTCCTTGCAGATGACGTATTCAGAGTGCAGCACCACTAATTTGCATATTGCAGTTTTACTCAGCTACTCTTACTTGGCAACACATTCAAATTTTACATGGTTTCGCTTATTTTTGAGAGAGTTGTTGCTATTTTTGTGATTTTTCCTTAATTTATGATAACCAGTATATAAGCGGTCAGTGCCATTTACAAAATATTCTATTAAAGTAATAAAGAAAAATAGATTTAAACACATTTAACAGTTAGAGTATTTTTATACTTCAAGAAGTACCTGACAACAGTATTTTTATACTTCAAGAAGTACCTGACAAAAGATATTTAAATTTCATACAACACATTGTTAATTTTACTATTAACATTAAATCTCTATCAGTTCTAAAAATCCCTTATGCCACTAAATAATTTAACAGATTTTTAATATTAAAAACAAATAACTCTGCC
This sequence comes from Stegodyphus mimosarum, assembly GCA_000611955.2. Taxonomy (NCBI): domain Eukaryota; kingdom Metazoa; phylum Arthropoda; class Arachnida; order Araneae; family Eresidae; genus Stegodyphus; species Stegodyphus mimosarum. Next base: position 189,591 of record KK117973.1, on the reverse strand, counting down.
TAGGTAACCTAAAACATTATCAGCAATTCATCATAGAACATTTATATATGCTTATATGTAGTTAACAAGACTTGTGATTTAAAGATTAATATGTATTTCTAGGAAGATAAACTTTAATCCTTATGCAATTTCAAACTATTACTATTTTTATAGGGAGAAAAAATTAACAAATTGCATGAATAGAACAGAAGATTTTTAAAAATGTTTATTATACATCAAATGAAGCATCCTAAAATTTAATTGATTGAAACATATTACTATTAAAAAATGACAAATTTATTTTTTAAATAATAATATAATGCTGCAATTTAAATATAAAAAAAAACACATACTTCTGGAGGTTGAAAAGAACAAAAAAAGAGGGAAGAAAGGGGAAGGACAGAGAAACCAAAAAAGGGCGGGGGAAGGAAAAGAACATTATACTCTGATTTAAACAATACATACCGATTTATTATTAATAAACTTAGAAAACTGCATTTATGGTTTGAATGTGAAAATTAGATAAACTTTTATGAAATATATGACCTAAATCACTTTGAATATTTACCAACACAAATTTTTATATTTTAAAACAAAATTTTAAATTAATAACAGACTTAATTTTAAAAAATTATTTCAATAAAGATTTCAGGTGGTGAGCAAAGAAAAGTTTTTACAGCTGTATCATTTTAAATCTGTTTCATTTCAGAACATGAGGCAAGTAAAGTAAATTTATAAAAATGACTAAAAATGGTAAACATCCTTATTCCACTAGAGATATTAATTTTAATTTATCAGAGAACAGCAACAAAATTATTTAATATTTGCTATATTAGTAATTAAAATATATCTTAATTATATATATTGCTACTGATATATTCCACATATGTTTAATCTGTATTCCGTTATTAGTTTATTTTTCACTTTTACATATAGTAATAAAATCAAATAATTCATTAAGGTAAAAAAATACAAAGACTCAACTTAAACTCATGGACTTAAGAGATGTCTCTCAGTTGGCTTGACACAATATTAAGTCATGACTGACAGTTGCCTCTTGAATGAAAAGAGAAAAATATTACAATAGATATCACTTAATAGCATCATACTGGCTCAAAACTATTTTCATAACATTAACGTAATGATAACATTAAATGATTGGAAAATGCTCTTAAAAATGGCAGTATAGTTTAGCTAATTTGATGAAAATGACTGTAATTATTTAAATACATAATTTTATGTAAAATTAATTAGAATTTTTTAAAAAAAATTATTTGTAGTGGATTGAATTTACTATGCAAAAGTATAACTGCTCATTTTTATAGTGCTTCAAGAACTGCTGTTGTACCTTACATCTGAACATGTGGAGAATCTCCTCATTTTACAATATTATCACCATATTGATAATGAAAGAAGGAGAGGAAAGCTTATGAAAAAAATACAAAGGCAAACACAGAATTTGAAACAACTGAAAAAATTTAATTAGAAACATATTTTATATTTCTAAAATAAAAAGTTTACTTAAAAATTTCTTTTTCATTGTAAATGCACAATTTAAGGTATGCTACAGCCATATGAATATTTCACATAAACAGCATCGCTTATACACAAAACGATGCATATACGAATAGTTTTTGTCTTTGAATAAGCATTTTTTTCCTTTTTTCACATTGGAAATTCATCCTGCTACTTCCCATTCTCTCTTACATACTTTTAGTCACCGTGTCTTTTCTCACATATTTTTTCTTAATTCTACTTTCATTTCAGTTGCTCTTCTCTTTTCATTGCTTCATCCTTTATTAAAAGATTGACATGGGTAAGACAATTCTTACTGAAATGCAATTTGAAAATCTGCTCACTATACGAAGAAATGATGACAAAGATTTCATTATGAAGCATTATGAAGATTTCTTTGTCAACCTATTGCACTTACATCAATATCTTCCACACTGTGAATGGTTACTGATCATTTCACCAAGATAGCCATTCATTGGTCTCATGCTTCTTTTATCACACACTTGAATTATGGGTATGCAAATTATTAAAAGGAATAAAATTTTAAGAGAAAGAAAAAAAAAACATTATTCATTCCATTACCCTACTTCAGTATTCATTCAGTAAAACTATTGATAATGTTTATGCAATAGTTCATAGCAATTTAAAAGAGTGTCTTTTACCTATTCAGATAATTACACTTTTACATGCCTCAATTTAAAAAGTACTTAGTAAGTAGTAAAGTGATTGAATTCCTTAAATGATTGAACATATACCAAATCATCATAAAACATTAAAAATATATCATTTGATAACTTCATTTTGAAAGAAATAATTCATTCAGTACTGTTTTGAATATATTAAACAACTTGTACAATAATAAAGAATGAATTTCCAGTGTCTCTGAATACAAACAACTAGCACTTCAACAAACTTCAACAATTGTTAACCATGAAACACAATAAACACTCTTCTATGCAAACTTTTCCCTACTAAAAATAAATTAACTACAGTACAAAGTCCGTAATCCGGACATCCATAATCTGGAATGATCTATAATTCAGACCTCAAAGTCACAAACTTTTTTTGTATGCTTTACGCATGCGCATTTGATTTTTTTCCTTTCATAATAAAACAACTGTGGATTTTCGAAAACAGTCGAGATTGCAATCTTGTTTTCTTCCCTCCCCCTAAGGTATGCAGTAGCAGGTGCAGTTTCTCCAAATGCATTGTATCAGTTTACTGCAGACACCTTGTCCTAAGAGGTTTCTTATGGTTTGGTTGCTCGTGACATTTCGTTGTTGATTCTTAAGTGGTACAGTCTGCTTTTAAGCTTTAAACAACAATAAAAGTGCAGGAAAGTTTTCAACAGCAATAAAGGTACTATAAATATAACAGAAGTAAACAAAATCTCAGTCCTTATCATAACAATGCCAGAAAGGCTTGTTGGTCTGACCTTCAGAATAGTTTTATAAAAAACAGGGTCAAAGCCTAATGGAATCTTTGCTAGAAAGTACAAAGGATGTCATTCGAAATTTTCACACCTATTTTCTGTGTTAATGGACGAGGATGGGAGGGAATTGCTATGGAAAAGTATTTCGGGTGGTTCGGTATTTTGAGAATACAGAATAGCAAAGGGTCTGGATTTCAAAGAGATAAGCTAGGCTAAAATTATCTTTACTGATTCTAAGGCATTTCAGTTAATGTTGCAGATTGCGCCATTCCTTAATCTTCTAATTGGATCCGGCTTATTATTTTTTTCAGACTGTTAGAGCAATTTTATAAAAATTAAGCTTGAACTTTCGATTACGTCAAAAAGAGTTTCCAATTCTGGAGCTTCCAAAGGATCTACAAAGCGATAACATGTTTCGATGTCCATCAAACAAAAAGTGGAATTGCTGCAAAAAATGGATAAAGGCACATCCGTCTCAAAATTATGCAAGGAGTATGGCATTGGAAAGTCAACTGTATATGACATAAGCAAAAAGAAAAAGGAACTTTTTGAATTTTTTGTGGATTCCGAGACCCCACTGGCAATGAATAACAGAAAAAGGGTTTGTTATGTCAAAAGTGATGATCATACAAATTGATGACTGAATGGGTCAGACAGCGTCGCAGCGAGGGCGTGTCATTGACGGGTCCAATGCTAATGGCTCAAAACAAAATATTTCATAAAGAAATGAACTTAAACACCGAGTGCACATATTTAACAGGTTGGTTAACCAAATTTAAAAATCGCCATGGTATAAGACAATTAAAAATTTCAGGTGAAACAGCTTCAGCTGATACTGAAGCTGCTGAAGAATTTGCAGATGAATTCATTGAACTCATTACTAGTGAACAATTATCTCCACAACAAATTTACAACGCTGATGAAACAGGTCTTTTCTGGCAATATGTACCACGAAATACCTTGGCAACCTCTACAGGAAAGACTTCAACTGGTGTCAAAGATTCCAAAGAAAGACTAACAATTTTAGCATGTGCAAATGCTGCAGGAACGCACAAGTGCAAACTTTTCATAATCGGAAAACATGCACAACCTCGAGCATTTAAAGGAGTAACGATTTTTCCCATTATATATCGAACAAACAAAATAGCATGGATGGCACAAGCATTGATGAATGATTGGTTTGAAAATCATTTTATACCCGAGGCTCGGCGACATCTGAATTCGGTTGGTTTACCAGATGACTCCAAAATAGTCCTGACTGTTGACAACTGTTCAGCACATACTTCACTTAGTTTTAGTGAAAGATAATGTATCCGTATTATTCTTTCCTCCAAACTGTACATCTATCATTCAGCCTATCAATATGGGAATAGTGCACGTGCTGAAATGCAAATATAAAGTAGCATTTTTAAAATCTATGTTAAATTTCTTGAACAATGGCAAGACTATTCAAGAATTTTTTGAATGTTTTAGCATAAAATTTGCTGTGCAGAGCATCACAAGATCGTGGGAGGATGTGTCTCCAGATACGTTAAAAAATGCTTGGCATAATTTATGGCCAACTACCATATTTCATGGTGAGGACGATGAAGATGATAGCCGCGAATTTGAAGGTTTTCGGGCATCGCAAACTAAAGGTGAAATTTTCCAGTTATCGGATTATGTAAAGAAATGTGGAGAAGCGTTAATAAATGAAGATGATATAACAGAAGTTTTTCATTGCGACAACAATGCCCCAATCATCAATCAATTAACGGATGGCGAAATCTGTAGTATGGTTCTAGATCCAGAAAATAGCGCTACCAATAGTGAAGAAAGTGACAGAGAAGATATTGGACAAGTTAGTCGGTATTCTTGACACAGCAATTACATGACTTGAACAATGGAACTTTGTAACTGAACAAGAAATTATGTCTGTTTATAGAACTAAAGAGAAAGTATTAGCACAAAAAAACGAAGGAACTTAAACAACTTACATTGAAAGAAATGTTTAATAAAGTAAACAATAAATATTAAGCTTTTTTTGTAAAATTTAATACCCTTTAGATCATAATTGCTCTTTATTTCATAAATTACTGTTTCATATTTTTAATTGTATAATTTCTGCATGCCATCTTACTAGATTTAAACTGATGACCTATAATCCGGAAAACCCCCTAATCCGGAATAGCCGAGGTCCCGATGAGTCCGGATTACGGACTTTGTACTGTACTACATATTTTATTAGCCATATAGAGAAAGAAAGATTTTTCTCTTTCAGCAAAGAGAATGATATGTCTTCTCGTTCCTGTCTTAAATCTGATACTTTGCAGTAAATGAATATGTTTTCATTATGATGTCTACAAAATGAAAACTCTTTTTACTCTTTCACCATGCAAAATTTAGCTAGTAATGACACTGCTACATATATGTTTCCATAAAACTTAGTTACTGCTTACTGAATTTAAATTGTCAAAAAGATTTTTAACAAACCAAAATAATTTATCCACACATATACAACACAAACATACACACAAAAAAAATGCTATGTTTAAGCACAGTTGTACTATAATGGTGTAATACTTACAAAAAATTCATAATGAAACTTTGTGTTTTAATTACATAAGATATATTTTGTGCCTTCTAATCAGAACAAAATGACAAAAATTATTCTATCTGTAAATGCATGGTTTATGAATTTGATAGGTGCTTGTGCAGCCTGTTGCCTAGAACAGTTATCATAAAAAATAAAATATATATAATGATTTTAATTAGTTCAGCTAGAGCAATTTCATAAAAATATTTCATGTTTCTAACTACCCATATTATGATTTAAATGCATTTTTATTTAAATTAATCAGATTAAAAAGAAAAAGCAGTCTTAAGAACTATGTTTCTTGCCTTTAAATTGCCTGGGTTGTTAGACAGATTGAAACTGACAATAACGGACACTTAAATTTGAAAGTTTTATCTTATGCTTTACTGAATAGTAACACACAGATATATAGAAGATAAATGTATTTTATTTCAGACAGAGGCAACATAATGCTTTTAAATAGCTGAATTTGTTGATTAAAACTGAAAGATAAAAATCTTACATTTTGCCAAATGGAAACAGTTTGATGCACTGGAGGTAAAAATGTTTCATTTCAAACAATGTTGCCACCGGTAGCTTTTAAACTGCTCACTCTGTTAATCAAAAATGCATTAAATTCATTTAAAATATGAAAAAAAAATTTGAACTCTAAGGTGCACATGTTCAGATGAAGGTCTATGTACGTTCAGAATTTGATGGCTCTAGTGGCCATCGTTTTTCCATAGTGCAAGGAGTATACAGCTTCTCTATTATTTAATAATACAGAAAGATATATGAAATACTTGAAAATTTAATAAATCAGAACTCACTAAAATTTCAAATACCATGAATATGTGGAGAAAAAATTATCCCCCCCTAAAAAAACATACAAATACATGCATATAAATTAATTACATTAATTATTTAAAAATAATTATAAACATAATAAGCAATATGAATTAATATTTTTTCCACATTATCTAAAACTGTATTCTGCTCACACACTTAAAAAATATTTACAGTACCAGGAAGCATTAGTTAGTTGATTATTATGCTACTGCAACACATACATATGGTTATACATATGGTTATTCACTTCAGAATGAATGTCTTTGAGGAACCATCAAAATATGCTATGCCCATTTAAAAAAAAATCTAATTTTTTTCCCTAGAATATAAATAACTACATAGTTAATTTTCTTTCATTTTCAATACGTAAAAAAAATTCAACATACACAGTCTATTCAAAAGACTTCATAAAAAATTCATATGTTTTTGCTATTATATCTGGCTTAAGGTGATAGTATGAAAGCTCATTGTTGAACAGAAATTAATCTAAAAATGAAAAATTTACATTATAAATAAAGCTCATGAACCATGTGTTCTTTTCAGATGATTACGTAGATCAGTTTTCCATGAAAATCTTTTACCACACAGTTGGCAATGAAAGTTCTTTCTCTGATAGAAATGAAGTTCCATGTGTCTTCTAAGACTCCCAGGAGTTGAAAATTTCTTGTTGCAGATTTTACATCGGTTTTCTACTTTATGAAATTCAGCATTATTTGAAAATGCTGAAATATTATTCTGTGTCAATGGAAAAGGTCTATTCTTTGTACATGGCAATTTTGAAAAACAACTGTACTGTTCACAAGCAGGAACAGAGTGATGAACCAAACCTAAAATTAAAAAATATTGGTAAATAATAAATAAATACCAACAAAAAAGAAAGACTGAAATGATACAAAATAATATCAAGTCCTTGATTTAACATTAAAAAAGGGGGGAAATGAAGAGAAATAATTAATGCTAAATGTAACAAAATCCTTGGATAATAAATATTTCTATAAAAATAATACAAAAAAATTCAAGATCAGATATAAACAATAGAATTACATGAACAGCTGCTTACTAAAAACAAACTGCATACTAACTGTTCAAATTTACACAATTATTCAATAACACTCAAAGACTATTAAATGAAATAGTCACTTGCCAATAAAAAATAATACCTTATAAATTGTGTATGAATAATTAAATATATTTTTAACATGTTAGCCGCCAAAGTGTTTTGTTTTCCTTCCCAATTAACTCATGATTTTCAGTTTCACCAATATGTTGTGTAGAAATCGATATCTATATATAAATTGATAGAAGAATATAATTTTTTAAATTATATATCATCAGATAACAGTGAATGACACAGTCTGAATGAAAAGATACCATCAGCCATTGGTACGATGTAGTCAGATATGAAAGTATAATGTATTACACACAATTATAAAGTATAATTACGCACTGCATAATATGTTAAGAAAAAAATGTTTGTGATGAATAGCTCATATAGTTTGTGATGAATAATTCTGAACTGTTAAACCTGTACTAACAATTAAATGTAGAAATACTTTTGAAAACATAAAGGATACACATGTTTGAAAACATAAATGATACATTTTAATTTAATAAGTTAATAAATATCATTTAATAAGTTAATAATAATTAATAATACAGCATAAACATAATTCTAAGACCATACTTTTATCTAAAGAAGGAGCATTATAAATGTATCAAATTTTGTTAATTTTTCTAAACTGTTAGTCAAGTTATACATAAACAGAATAATAATAATTATTTAACTAACCTTACCATATTCGCAAACTTTAATATAAAACCTACAACTACAACAATGAATGCAACTTAGCTTTCAGGAGTGCACAGAAGCTTTGGAGAAGAAAAAGGTTTCATAAAACAATTAAAAATTACATTACTCAAACATTAAAATTTTTATGTCATAATACATATATATATATATATATATAGAGAGAGAGAGAGAGAGAGAAAAGTTATTTCATATGAAAACCATATATATTATTAAAGTCATGCAGTGTGTGAAAAAACTTATTGAATAATCAAGTGATAATAATTAAATCATACAAGGGGAGCAAACTTCCAGTAGGAATTTCTTTAATTTTGATTTGAGTAGTTCATGTCGGAAAGTTTTCTTGTTTTCTTCCTTTCATGATTTAACTATATCATTTTACTGTAATTCATATCATAGTAAAGATACAGCTTAATTAATGAGAATGATAAATTAATGCATTAATTATATATGTAAGAAATTAATTTGAACAGAATAAATACCATTTAACCTACTTTAACATTTCTAAAAGTCTAAAAAAAATTAATACTTATATAAAGAAAACAACTGAACTAATTTTCAATATGAATGATCAGATTTGCCTTCCAACTACTTAATAACTTCTATTGTTCTAACATGCAAGAACAATTTTTTTTTCTTTGGAAGCAACACATGTGCCTTTCCAGATTCTTCCCATCAAAAAACCTCTTTTGAAGAGATACATGTTTTAGAATCTCACACACATCCTTTGCATTTTCATTTATTCATTCCTAGTACAATGCAAGCCAAGTGAATTCTGCAGAATAAAGAGATAAATTGTTCAAGTAGGGAAAATGAAACTAAGAGTCAAATATAATTCAGACATTAAAAGTAATAAAATAATTATCCATTTCAGAGTATTTGAAAAAACAGCAGATCAAATTATAAAAAATCATGATTACTAAAGCTGCTGGTAATACATTATTAATACAACTATCTTAAATGCAATATTAATTTTGAGCAAATTTTCAAATATACTACTATTTAGTACTCATCAGTTTTACCAGATATGGTAAAAATGTCACCAAGTTTAAGCACAATACCCTCATTAGCCCCCCCAAAAAAATCTTTAAATAATGGAATTTTAATGAAAATGGAAGTGGGGAATTTATTTCCAAAAAAATCCCCCCCCCTTTTTTTAAGTTGTACCTTATTTTTCAGGGAGGCATGCAGCTCTTTTGATCAGCAGTATATAAATCTTACCACTGATAGGAATGGGATTTTTTTTTTTTTTTTTAAGAATGAACCAGCTGCTAATGCAAATGCCTTTCTTTTCCTAGCAATTTTTCACACTGCATATTCATACGGTTTTCGCGGTGGTATAGAAACTTCATTTCATACTCGTTTTTGCCAATTTGGTTGGAGGATAAAATACCCCTTTTGGGAACAGTGTAACAGCTTTTTTTTTCATTTGATGGTAAATTAAAAATTGTCGTCATTTTGAAGCCAGAGGGGCATAAATTCCATGAATGAAATAAAAAAAGATTTCACAGTTCTTTTTACTTGTTTTGGAGTTTGTTCTATAATTTGTCAATAGATGCTACCTACTAGTGATTAATCACTGATCACCTGTAAAACCAGCAAGTATCATAATGTTTCACATAAATTATGATATACAGCTTCCTTTCTAATGGGTTAATTTCAAATTTCTCCAATGTGGTTTGCCTTCTTTTTCTTTATTCTGAATAAAAATTTAAGGACTTCAAACATAGAAAATATCAACTTATTGTAATATTTTCATAAAGTCGTAAGAATAAAAACAAACTATAAAGAGATAATTCATTTTAATTATATTTCATGAACTACACAAAAGTTTCTTGGTGAATATGTAAAGAAAATGCATGTTTTCATGCTCTCAGCTTTTGAACTGTTGGAGAAACTGATCATTCTTTTATCAGAATAATAAAACTGATTTCACTACATAAAAATTCAAAAACATTACAATCAATTTTAGATCTTAAATACTAAATTATAAATATATAAACATTATACTTTAATTTCCAAACTAAAAAATTAAACATTTACTGAAACAATACAACTCTAAAAACCCTACAAGATTAAAATACATTTATATACACCGAACAGCAATTACATTATGACCATCCTCTATCTATAACAATGGGCTCAACCAGATTCAAAACCACTGCGCATGTACGGCTGATGTTGGAGTATATAAAGCGACTAGGCATTATCTTTCCAAACATAGCGCAATTAGTGACATAATGGGAAAAGCAGCTGAGACTTCGATAAAGGTCAAATAGTTATGGCTCGGCGACTGAGAACATCAGTATCAGAAATGACACGTTCAGTGGGCTGTTCACATGCAGTTGTTGTGTGCACATATCAAAAGTGGAGTATGGATGGTGAAATGACAAGTGGTCAGCCAGAAGTGTGTCATCGATGGCGCATTGATTCCAGAGGACAGCAGAGATTGCTACACATTATTCGCTGTGACCGAAGAGCTACAACAGCCGAAATCACCACCAACTACAACAGCAGTGACCCAGACAGTGTGTTTTTCAACTCGCTGTGTAGCTCACTACATTACTGCGTATGGGTCTAAGCTTACAGAAGCTGAAGCACATACATGCACTGATGGCTTGTCATCTCCAGCTGCATCAGCAATGGTCCAAGAAACTTCAGAATTGGACATTAGAAAAATGGAAGAAGGTTGCATGGTCCGACGAATCATATTTTCTGTTCCTCATATCGAGGGGCGTGTGCTAATACACTGATTTCCAAACAAAACCCTGGCTCCCGGATGCACAGTCAGATGAAGATAAACCAGTGGTGTGGGCAATACTTTCATGGAGCACATTAGGACTCATAATCCTCATAGAACAATCCCTGATGTCCATGTGCTACATGAACATCGTTGCAAACCAGGTTCACCCATTCATGACAACAGTCTTTCCAACAGGGGATGGAGTTCACCAACAGGATAATGCACTATGTCATAAGGGTAGAATTGTCAGGCAGTGGTTCGACGAACATTCCAGTGACTTGCAAGTCATGTCTTGGTCTCCAAATTCACCTGACATTAATCCAATAGAGCATTTGTCATCCCACCTGACATTGGAAAACCAAATTTTGTGCTGCCACGCTACCCCCTCACAATGTGCGGGAATTGCAGGACTAGTTGGTGAGCACTTGATACTAGATACATAAGACTATGTATCAGCACATTGTAGAGTCAATGCCACGCCAGGCGCTGGCAATTTAGAGGGCTAAAGGTGATCCTACATGTTATTAAGAAGGTGGTCATAATATAATGCTCTTCAGTGTATATATATATATATATATATATATATTTATATTAGTTTCAATTATTGTCGTTTCATTAAATGTGTAATTGAGTTTAGCTGTACTCGAATTTGTTACCCTTTTCCCTTGATAAGTCCATGATGAACCTTGAGTTAAGCTAAATTGCCATTTACTGCTATTCTTTGTAATTTATCCCAGTAATTTTAATATTTAATTTAGCTTGTGCTTAAAACAGTTTTTAATTTTTTACGTGTTTGATTTTTTTTTAATGTTGAGTTTCTCCAATACCAAGATTTAGTTTTTTAGTTTTTTTTGCAATTACTTTTACTTTTTAGTAATTGATTTTTGTTCAAGTTTTTTAACTCTGGAATTAAGGTATCAAATTTACTTTTAGGCGATTGCTTTTAGAATTTTACTCCTTTTGCTTATCTTTAA
>KK117973.1:147373-173946 GCA_000611955.2 Stegodyphus mimosarum | reverse complement strand
TAGACACAAACATATTTATTTTCTCTCTTTCTGTATAAAAATATTGTCAAAAATATCTGATGTAAAGTATTAATACTGCTGCAACTATTTTCACACTTGAATTAAAATATGATAAGCCAATGTACATTTAGACTTCTAATTCTGTAACAGAGCATTTGTTTGAAAGACACTTTTTATAAATCTTGACTTAACAATAACTATCTTTTATCAGTCTTGGTAATCATTCCTCAATACATATGCATTTTTATTTTCACACTCAGCTTTTATGCTCATAATGGAGTTATTAAAAATTTTGAAATGAGAGCAATGCTTTACAAAATGTTAAAGAGCTTAGTTTGTAGCTCTGTATATTCAAATACAATTTACAATAACTTTTTCACTGGTAATTTATTTATTATAAGCTGAAATAGTTATTACAATAGAAAAGATTTAATTCTGACTTTTATTTTATTTTTCTGTTTATACTGTAATAGAAAATTCAGGAGACATGCTTGTCTGTGATCATTTAAATTCAATGAAGTATGTTAGGTTGTCGATGAGATGGTGCACCTTTTATGGAAAGAGCTTGAAGGGCACTGACACATAAAATATACTAGAAGTTTGTCATTTTTCTCAGAAAAATACTAATTTTTTTTTTAACACCAAAAGCTGTAATTCTGAGTTTCTAATGTTTTCTTTTGATGCTAAACAGCAACATTACCTTAGGAATGCTCAGAATTTTGCAGTTATCAAATCAATGTATCTCATTCAAAGGTCTCATGTTTGAAGATTCATAAATTGTATTAGAGAAGGATGCTCATCTCCTTTTAGCTAAAATTTTAATTTAACCACTTCATACTTTCCTCTGAGAAAAATCATTGACTTCAAAATTGTCATCTGATGTCAAAATATCACACACTCACGGGGGTCCTAAATTGTTCACGCTGACAGACACCCCAAAATGCAGTGAAAATGAAAAGAGGTAATTGATAGCTAACTTAAACATTCTTTCTCCAAAGTGAAGTTGTAATAAGATCATAAAGGGAAGCTCACTTAAAAACAAGGAAAACAGGAATGCATTTAGATGCCTTTTCTCCTGGTATCGAATGGAACCACTATTCATTTGAAAGCATGCTTTTAGGAGATTGGCTTTGTTAATTTTCAGAGACTAGGAAACACAAAGAAAATTTTTCTCCTGAGTAAAGAATACAAATGAGTGGTTTTTGAAATAGGGCTTCATAGCTGGTGAAAGGGAGAAAAAATATTTCTAAGGCCAGTTTCAGATGAAAAACGTTTATCTTTGGATCTTTGGAAGAAAAAAAAAGAAGCAAATATTTGAGTTTTGTAGGTTCAGTGAAAAAAAGATGACTTTCTGTGGAGGCAGCACTTACTCTGCTTAAAGAGCTTCCTTTTTATGGATCCAATCTTGCAATATCTGATACTTCTGATGAAGAATATTCACCAAAAAATAAAAAAGGGGAACATGTCTGATGTAGTCAGATTCACATGAAAATTAAAAGCTGTGCTAAAGATATCCAAGAGCAAGTCCTCATACATTAGAAATAATGAGGATAATTAAAAAGGGGCCGGCCCTTATGGGAAGTTTTTGGAAGATGAGTTCATAAGAAGCATGTTCTTTTTATACGTTATCTAAAGCATAAAACAGAATGACTTTAATTAAGTAAATTTCTATTTTTCAGCTGAGTCACATCTATTTGTAACATTATGGGTACTTCAATTGCAGCATAATACAATTTACATCTGTTAAATTTGTTGATAAAATAATAACAATGAATTTAAATCATTTTCAAAAGCTTTTTTCAAATATTTTATATAAATATCTTCAACTAGGTATTATCATCAAAGAGCCTAAAAACGTAATTTTTATTTCTAAAATTTTAAATTTCTAAAGAAATTAAAAAAATTTTTGACTTAAATAACCACAATTAGGTACCTATTTCTACAGGCACACATAAAAAATATGCAAAAATAAACTAAAAAACAAAAACTGACAATTAGCAACTACGTGGAAAAAATTGTCTTACATGGGCACTTGGAAAAAATATATACTGGCCCTTAAAATTCAGGATTTCATTCTAGATATTTTTAAGCCTCAACTTCGAGTTCTTAGGGTCCATAAGTTACAATTCATGCAAAATTTTACCCCAGTCCAAGATTTTTTTATATACCACGCCTGAAAGAAAAACTGATTTAAATACATTTTACCATACAAGAAAACCTCCAAAATATCTGCAATTCACTCTAGTTTACATCTGAAGCATAAAATGTCAGGATAATCTATGTAAGTTTTATATGAATTAGTTAGGAAATTTCATATTCAAAGCATGATCTAATTTTAAATAGACATGTTTTTTAATAATTTTTTTTTAATTTTACACAAATGCAATTTGAGTTAGGAATTTTTAAGGTGTGATAAAAAGGAATTTAAATTAGTATTATTTTTATATTCTATATATTGCAAATGCATTTTGTCCTGTCTTAAGATTTTTGAAAGGATTAAAAATAATAGAAGTAAAAAAAAATAGTCACATGAAAATGCTACACAGAATTTTAACATTCAAGTAATGAAATATTTCTACTTGACTTCTTGATTTCGCACTATATTGGCACAAGTCCTCTCCAAAATAGAATCAAACTATTAAGAATAGGGAACAATGTTCAGCCATGGGCTGCTGTGAATGACAACCACACTACCTTCAGATCTTCTGACTACCTTCTGACCTTCAGATCAGAATGACTACCTTCAGATCTCTTTGCCAGATACAGCAGTAAAAGATGGCAGATTTCTTGAATGAAGGGAAATACAGAGGCTGTTCGCACATTTTTTTGACGATGTATATTGTATTCCCAAAACTAAATTACATACAATTCTCGTGTTTTAAATGTTCCATTTGACATCCCTTATTCTGAACTATCTTTCGACACCGCAATTTCCAGGATAATAATGCCTTTTGAAGTGCCAGAAGAGATATTATATTCCATTCCTCCCAAACAGCTTTCCAGAGAAAAAGAGTCCTGTTAGGGTTTGGGGACAACGTTTCGATAATGCAGTTTTTAAAAGTCCGAAAGAACAAATGGCCTTGATACCAGTTTTTTGTTCCATTTCATTTAGGAAATTTACAGTGGATTTTGATGTGTGACTGCTAGCTTTGTTCTGATGGAGTCTTACAAATTGATGGCACTGTGGGTAAAGCGATGGTATTTCATTCAGAAAAATTGGCGATAAAATATGTTCCTGATAGTATTTGGAGTTAATCTTAACATTTTTTTGCACTCTCTTTATTTTTAACTTGCCTTTGTAAGAACAACCAGCAACAATCATGAATCCCTTGGAAAAACTTTCTTTCGATTCTTTGAACCATGTACTTAAATTTTTGTCTCCCCTTTTATGATAATAAATGGCTCTTTTTTTGTCACAATCACTTAAATACACCCATGCTTCATCTATTGTGACAACTGTTTTCCATTTTTCTTTGGATAAGTGTTTCTCATATAGAATTCTGCAGCGTGTCCTGCGTTGAGCGATATGCTTTGGAAGAAGACGATGCACATTGCGTTTTTTTGCTTTCTTAATAAGATTTAAATCAACGTTTATCATTTTGTTTACAGTGGACACCGAGCATTTTAATGATTTTACAACTGTCCTTTGATCTTTTAACATTAAACAACGGACCTTTGCAATAGTCAAAGATGTCCGTTTTTTCCTTGGATACTTGTTTGGAATTTTTGTCCCACTTGAGGCTCCAATTTGACTTTTTTTTCCTTTCTTGTTGATGATATTACCTATCGACGCTTTAGATATCAAAAAACCATGACTCTCACATCGTTTTTGGATAACGGAGTATGCATATTTCTCTTCGGAAAGAGCGTAAATGTAGCCTTCGAACCACTGCTTTGTTAAATTTGCCATTTTGAATAAAAACAAAACTTCCAAGCCACAGACGATAATTTTGACTTTTAAAAACATAGTACAATTGCAATTACTTCTTCTGCAGCAAACGATTTTTTATTATCGCTTATCAAAATCGTCTAAAAAATGTGCGAACAGCCTCTGTATAATGATGGTACGATAGTTGTATTATAACCAACTTTAAAAGAAAATTTTCAAGTACAACACTTGTACTGTGCCAGTTAAAGGAAGTTTTAATATTTCTCTTAGAACTTCCTTATCTGATGATATATATGCCTTGAAAGAAAGCCTTTTGTGAAAGACTTTAACTGAAGTGGTTCATATTTGCAATGGTCAGAAAAGCCATTTCATTCAATTAAGAACTAAATCTTAGGATGAAATTAACAGTGATCAAAGATTCCTTTTGATCCCTGGTTAATTCAACAGATTTTTTCATTCTGATAAAATTTCCCTCTGAAATTCTTAATACATTCATAGCTCACAAACAACTGCAGAGTTCCCTTGCTGAACCCTTGTGAAATCTTCTGTAAGCCAAAATGGCATGCATCAAAGAATCAAGCAATTACCTTCAATTTATGTGAGAAAAGTGTTTGAATGTACTCAGATGTTATAAGAAACCTCAAAATCATACCAAAGTGCTCTTAAAATTTAAAATAATACTAAAATGAATAATCATGCAATAAACATTTAAATGGAAATAATATATGTGCACAATTTCAATTTTAGTATACTTTAAATCACTAAAACTAGACTTAAACAAGCATACTGAGAGATAAAGCTGGTGGTAGTGATGCCGGTTCACTGAACTACCAAAGATTGGATAATGAGAGATACAAGGGCTGTGTTATTGGAGGAGGAGGACAAGGACCAGATATTAATATCTTATAATCATCAGTATCCATAAGATCAAGGCGCCTAAGATTTTGATGTTTAATGGAGCATGAGTTGAAAGTCAAAGATGTTAGTGCTTCTGTTACGAAACAATTTATGTATGATTGCAAGCTTGACTATTAAGATTGGTATACTTTTTTTCCTATCATACAATTTTTCACAGAAAATCAAAATCTTGCAAAAACTATCATATACATCAAATAAGATTTAGTCTCATAACCAAAGCGAGATACTAAATTAAGTCTTTCATACACATGAAATTTCATAAAAAAGAGGATGCCTGTCCAAGGAAACACAAAACACTAAACATGGACTGAAATCTGAGAAAACTAGATTCAGTGCAGAGTTTACACTGCTTTTAATAGCCATGTAGGATGCTCAGTTTGAAGATCATTTACATAATATTGGACTTTTTGCCATCATTTTGCCTTTTACTAAAGTAATAAATAAATAAATTTATAAAAACTTTAATAAAAAATTATTAATTCTTTTTTCACAAAAGAATTTAAATTTCATCTCAGGAAATTGAACGAATAAATTTCTATGATGAAAAGTCAGGCAGTCTTCTTTCACACTCCAAAAAGTGAAAATTTATTACAACTCCAAGAATAAATATTAAGTGATTATTTTCTACACAATGAATTGACAGACCCTATAATTAAAAAAATAAACAACATATAAACATGTCTGCTATAAATAACCAATTACTCTGCCTCCATTATATGAAAATATGTAAAATATTATTGTAGCAATCTTTCTAGTGCCTAAAGTTTTCATGGAAAATCAAAAGATATGCACAGTAAGTCTAAAAACCTTAATTAATTGAAGAACTGAAATCATTAACAAACTGAATTACACATAACACAAGTTTAACACAACTGCAATCTATTATGCAAAATGAAATAAGCAATGGCATTAAAAACAACACATGACATTATTATGTACATACTTTAACTCATAGCTATAGGAATAGATCTACTACAGTGTGGATTTCTGCACATATTAAGGCATTTTCTGAGATTTAGCAAAAATAATTTCTTTATAAATCTCAAATACATCTGAGAATTTTATTTTTTTAATAAAAATCATTTCTTTAGATTTCTTTTAAAGCTGTCAGATACTTTTATGTTCATATAATTCCAACATTATCTTCCATAACTATTTTGGGAAAAAAAAACACTATAATTTAATTCATTTGTAAAATCAAGCAACAGCTTTGAAAGTTGAATTATTAAAGACTCCAGGTCACAGGCACTGATGAAATGAGGCATTCGTTTCAACGAATAATGAAATTGGCAACTGATTTCCAGCCACATCTCATGTCTTTTAGTCGCAAAAAAAGCCTCTTGTAGTAAAGTTTTTTTTAGATAACATTGGGTAATCAAACTATGCGAGTAAATTATTAAAATTATCTGAAAGATGCAAAAAATAAAACAATCGAACATTTTGTGTCAAAAAAATCTATTATTTTGCTCAAATTCCAACAAACCAATTGAATTTTCAAAAAAGAATAGTTCTGAAAAGCATTTACGAAGCAGGCTGCATTTAAAAAAGTTGTGTTTGAACATTCAACTGAAAATAATGCAAAAATGTGCTCTTGTTCCTATGCATACCATATCTGATTCCATGTTTTTTCACTGCAAACACTTGATTTAAAGTAAATGTTGATATGGAAAAGGGGGGAATTCATTTTCACCAATTTTAGCCCCCCAAAAAATAAAAAAAAGAAATTAAAAATTGCATTTTTCCCAGAAGACTATGGAACTGATTCTAGGATTGCCATAACACTTAGAGCACTGATTTTCAAAGTTGGGAAATATGCCCTCTGAGGGAAGCACAAGGACCCAGTACTCCCTTGCTGGCACACACCGCACCACATACATTACCCCACTGCGCTGCACTCAAGACTTAGTTGGGGCTGAATTCTATCAGTATCAGTCACATAAGCAGAAGTTTAAAGCATATGAAATTGGATAATACTGGATTCTTTACTTATTCATCAGAAAAAGCACTCAAAGCTTCATATAAGTTATCGCTACTCATTTCTATGGGCAAGAAAAGTCATATTATTGGAGAAACTCTCGTCTAATCCTGTCTTTTGAAAGCAGCTGATATTGTTCTTGGATTAGAAAGTAAATAAAAACTTTCACAAATACCACTTTGTAACACTGTGAAGCATCACATTGATGATATGGGCAAAAACATAAAAGATCAGTTAGTGCAGGTCATGAGAGAATCAAATTTTTTCGCAATACAGTTGGACGAGAGTACACACGTTGCAAAATGTTGTACAGTGTCAATACATACAAAACAAAACAATTAAGGATGAGTTCCAGAGAATTAACGACTACTTCAAAAGCAATTCATTTAATGACAGCAATCTCTGAATTCTTTTGCGAATATTAACTGTTATGGCAAAAAGCTGAAAGGCATATGCACAAACAGTACTCCATCAATGCTTGAATCTCACTCAGGGTTTGTGCAACAAGCTCAAGATTTGATCAGAGAATAAAATCCCAGTGTTACTGCTATTCACTGAGTTACACACCATCAAGTCTTGGCAACTAAGCACTTCCAAACGAACTCAATGATGTCTTAAAATTATGTATCAAAATTGTCAACCATGTTAAGGAGTGCATTAAATACTCAATCTTTTCTGGCTCTTTGTGAAGATTCGGGAACAGAACATAAAGCACTATTATTTCATATGGAAGTTTGCTGGCTCTCAAAAGGAAATATGTTAGCACGATTATTTGAACTTTGAAATGAACTGATTCAGTTTTTGGAAATTCAAAACCAAACTGAATTGTTTGTGGAATTCCAAAATTCAAGTTTTCAAGCTGTATTAGCTTATCTATCAGATAATTTCGATTTGTTGAAAACTCGCGGAAATTGCAACTCTGGGAATGTAAAATTTAGCCTGCAATTATTTCTGCTTTCCCAAATTAGTTGGAATCCTGTAAGAAGCTGATTTTAAGAAAGTTTTTAAGAATACTGATACTAAGACTAAAATAACCATCAAATCATTTTTAGCACCGCATTGATGAGCTCAAGTGTTACTTTTTTTAACACATGTGATTTATAAGACTTATAGACTGCGATGGAGCGTCTTCATGCTGACATAGATTTGCTGCCAGAAATACTACAGGAGCAAGCTTTGGAAATTAGAACTGATTCTACAACAAAATATGACTCTGAGAAGATGGATAAGGCATTATTTTGGATAAAATATCTTAAAATTTATCCCAGCGCAGTAGAGCAAACACTGCAACTGTACTTACTGTTTTCAAGCACTTATTTGTGCAAAAGAACATGTTCAGCAGTTGTAACAATAAAAACAAACTATAGAAGCATATTCAATACTGCTAGTGTGAAAAACCTTCAAGCATTGCATACTTTCTTCGAATGACCCAAGAACTGAGAAATCTTGTGAAAAATTTGCAAGCTCATTTCATTGATTTATTTATTTTTTTTTCTTAGCATATGTACATGAAAACAACATATTTCTATAATAAACTTTTATAAATTATGTTTTTTGTTCTTATTACCCTTATCAGTAGGTAATATTATTATTATTATTATTGAAAAGGGAGCATAGAAATTTTTATTTCTGGCAGTAGGGAGGTGTGACAGAAAAAACTCTGGGAACCCATGACTTAGACGAAAGAAGAGTGCCAGGAGGATTATCACAGTTGGAAATTTAATCACAATTTTGACTTTGGGTCAGCAAAAAATATACATAGAGCTTCTTCAATTACAGGAAATTAATTTCCTTGAAGGTTTTTCACATTCACAAAAATTTATCCGGTTTAGTTAATGATGTTAATTACAATTCAATCATTCATAACACCTTTAAAATTCTAATTTTTCATGCTCCTTTACTATTTCCCTGGATAGATGGCCCTATGCTTGAGTTTGCTTGGTTTTTTGGTATAAATACGGTTGCAGCTCCTTACCTTCTTTGTAGAACTTGATCCCATTTGGCATAAGGGGCTTATTTACAACTTGATTGATCTTGGGTTCTCAAGAAAAAATATGCTATACATCAACTCCTGTTTCACACAATGATACTTTACAGTGAATTGAGAGAATGTTTACTCTCTTTACAAATGAATTAATGGTGGAATTCTAAGGGGCTCATGCTTTGGCCCACTCCTTTACCTGTTCTAACTTTCAGAAAGAAAGGCTCAACTCTTAACTCAGTATTACATGTTATGCAGATGACACTGCACTTGCAGTCAGATCAATAAAACCAAAAATAGCAATAAGCATACTGCAGGACTTTGTAGCTGACACTGAACTCCTGCTGGAGGATCTGAATCAATGCTTCCAAAGCTAATAGTTATACACCATAAGAGGATGTAGAATGTGGTTTCATAACCTCTCTATAAATTTGGATACCAGGTGCCTAGAATAACAAATATCAGCTACCTGGGGGTTCACATCAATCAGAGGCTTACTAAGAACACCCATATCAAGTATCATATCAAGTATGCAGGTGCATGTTAAGTCCATCATTACAGCAGGAGAGTTGCATCTGCTTCTAAGAAAGAATTCAGGACTTAATCTTTCCCAGAACAGACAGATTTATATTTCCCTAATTAGGTCGATGCATCACCAAAGCCACAGTTATGAAGACCGACCTGTATAGAAAACCAGTGTGACCTTTAGATAAAAAAATTAATTTTAGAACATAAGCAATAAACATTAAAAAAACATTAAAAAAAAACACTGACCTAAATTTAAGTCTGCTGTGCAGTAAGACATTTTCTCTCAAAACTTCTGAAGCTTTCTTGATGAGAATAATCCAGAGTGCTTTTAAAAAAGACTTCTAAATCTGAAAGAAATACAATCAATTATATCAATCATATCTTTAAGACTGGATATTTTTCCCTCCATTTTTAGTTTCAGAATTATAAATTTCAAAATTATTATTTTCAAATTATAAAGCTTATTCAGGATTTTACCATTACTTTAAATACTACTCTTTATCATAAGCACTGAATGGTAGGAACATTCTTATGCTTAGTAAAATAAAACGGTTCAGTTTATCTCTCTACTGGCCATCATGTTTGCCCAGTTTTTACAGTGGGAGGAAAGCAACATAATCTTTTTACAATACACTTGACTCCATAAACTCCATTTTACTATAGTTTATTTTCTCTTTGTCTGATATTTACATTCTTTAACGCATTGAAATCCCCAGTATAAAAACATACTCTGACCAACCAAAATAACCTATCTGACACAACTTCTCATTTCACTGCAAAATTTCACTACCGAGAGATAGGCCCAATAGGCCATGCATTCACTGTAAATTACCATAGTTTCAGCAAATTACTGTTTAAGTTACCAAATTTTTCCAAAGCTGATATGAACAAAAGTTTAAGCAACTTAAAAAAAAAAAAAAAACTTTTCATTTAAGCAATTTTCTTAGCTCAAACAATGAATACTCTTAATTGATTTGTTTTAATAGCTTAGATAAACTATCCATAAGTAGATCCCATTGTTCCAAATGATTTTCGCCAACTGTGAAGATAATTACTTCCTTTAAGGAATATGACTATTACCTATGAGATTCAATATTACTGTTTATTTATGTTCTCAAAATATTATACACTTTTAGAGGTGGTTGCTGTAAGGATTTCATTGTTTTATACCCCGAATTGCTGCAATTATTCCAGAAACTAGAAGTCAATTATTAACGTAATAGGTTTGAAAGAAATGATAACACAAAAAATTTTGTTCAGCTTCAGTTTTATAATACTTGGATAACTGTTTATTTATTTATTTATTTTTAATTTAATTCAATTTTTTTATTTCTGTATTTCATATATTTCTGAATTCAATAAAAATTTTGTTATATAAATATTCTTTGTAAAATATTTGAGAAGTTAAAAGCTTTTCCTCTATGCATTTCATTATTAGCAGCTTAGATTGTCTCCCAATATTTTTAAAAGATAACAGAAATTCAGAAATTCTTTCATAAAGCAGTCTCTTTAGAGACTTCATAAGTTCCATAAAATGCATATCTAGAAAGAGAATTATTTTATTATTTAATATATTTTTTATCCAAATAAAAATCTTCATTGCTGTATGGAATAGTGCCAATAAAATTCACGTTAACTATATTAACAAAATTTTTTGCAAAAATTATAGAATACTGGACATTTTCAAGTATATATCCTGAAGTATATATCCTGAAGACCTTGCACTGAAGTACTGGACTTCCTAGCACAATCCACAGTGTTCTGTCACTTTAAATCAGACTGAAATTGCTTTAAACAATTTCTCTGACTCAAACCCCGATTGGATGTCTCCTGACATATTTTAAAACACTGTCTTGTTAGAAGAAGACAATCACCACTTTTTAAAGGACAATGATTAGGAACTCACTGTAAAGGACAATGTTTAGGAATGGTTATAAGCATTTAAATGGATCTGCGGTTGTGTTGACTCATATCCAACAACATGCAATGCAGTGTATATTTGGACACATTGGATATACTATAATAAGAGATAATATTATACCCAATATCCCTCTTGGCAACATTGAAGAATTCATTTATTACAAATGCAATTTCTGAATCAAATTTGTCAGAAAAATTATATTGATATTCAATAACTCATATGGGATCATTATCTGTAGCTTAGATTTCCTTATTTTTCAAATGCTTTAAAATAATTAATGCTAATTAAACCTTCTATATAGAAAAGCCCAGAATTTATCTCTTTAATAATATAGAAAGATATGTGTAATATAAGAAAATACTATAAACAGATGTATAATCTACACATTAATACTTTTTCAATTAGACTTTCGTTAAATGTTTTTAAGTAAATCCTATACATATTGTACATACCACCTTCTTTTTTTATTTCATGTCATTAGTGCTATCATTTGGAAGAATTATATAACTGGTGAATGGAATGTAAAACTTAAATCATTTACAGAAATCCAACAGAACTTCTTGCCAAAGTCAATATGTAATTCAGTACAGGATTACTTTCTACTCAAGTGCTGATTAAAATTTATAGTTATTTACTAAAGCTTTTCTATTATTATAAAAAAGACAGCATTAATATTTTTAGAGAGGGAACAGGTAAGACTTCTTTTTAAGAGAAACATAAAAAAATATTAGTTCCACGCTTTAATTTCAAATGATTTTTTGGTGTATATGTTATCAAAATCACCCTGATATAAAGAATCATGCTAACTTTAATGTCCATATGCACTTATCTGAATATTAACAGAAATTTAAAATTAAAATATTCCCACAATAAAATTTAAAAATTTTACTTACTTTTAAATATTTGTAAAATAGCTTTCTGCACATGAAAAGTAATAAATTAAATGCCGTTTTATATTAAAATTAGAGGAATCTTGTAAATAAACATGTGAATATGCAAAGTAAATACATATTTTATATCTCTTGCATAAAATGTTAGGTCCAGAAATATTGATTTCAGAATACTAACCCTCACATAATGAGCTTGCTTGAAAATTTTCAAGCTCACAGCTTGAAAATGGGACACATGTCAAAAATAAAATTTTCATAGATGTATTATTAAAAACACAGCCTCAAAATTCATTTTTTGTTAAAAGAAGTATCAGAGAGGAAAGATGCTGCAGTCCTCAACAATGTGGACAATCTGAGGTAGCTTGTTCATCATTCCCATAATCTCTTTCTAGCAACATACTTCATGATTATTCCTGTGGTTATTATGAAAGCTAAAAGCCTAGGTAGAATAAGAAACAATTAATCCTATTTAATTCTGTGTGACAATTAATCCTATTTAATTCTGTGTAATAGACTGCTAATATGCAATTATTAATATGCTATCATCATATGAATTTGGCTATGAAATTTTGCATTTGTGACTTCATGTTGGCATTAAAATAGTTGATACCTTATATACAAATACCGGTTTTACCATGTAAACAACTGTTTTAATATTATGTAAATTGTATCCTCCATTTTCTTACAACAACAAACCCGAACTACTCTGCAGGAAAGCTCTTTTGTTTACATATCTCACTACAAAGAAATTTAATTAGCTCCTATTTAATTATTTAAAATATCTTGATTTCTTTTATTGAAATTTCTCAATTTTCTAAACAAAATTGCATATTTATTTGAATGTTATACCTCCAGATTTAATTTGGTGCTAGTAGAATTATGCTTGTAAATTTACTGTTATGTAGTATCCAAGTAACTGAGAAAATAAGCCTTGTATTTAGATATCATTTTATGTAAAGAAAAATATATACACTGTATTACAGGGTTGGTACACATTCCTGCCTGTGGAAATTAAGTATTTTTAAAGACTTTTAAGACCATTAATGAGAAAAATTAAGGGATATCAAGCAAATAGGAACTAAATACACTAAAGCAATTATCTACACCCGAACTTCACTGCTGTAATTTGTATGAATAAAATAAATTTGTAAATAGGATGCATTATTATTAAACAATCTAACTTAATTACAAAGCAAATTCAAGAACAAAAATTAACTTCATAATTTTTTTCCAAGTAATTATCATTAAATTTTGAAATTTCTTGAAACATATTTTAAGCTTATAATATCCCCATATATTTTAAAGAGCAATAGCAGCCTTTTATTTAAGTTTTATTAATGGTTAGTACATTGATTCTTTATTTTATGTCTCATTTTGCCATGCTTGCTCAGTCCACAGGTTTATGCAATTTTTTTTTAAGTGCCATAAGTTAATTTACAAAATAAAATAATAATCAGCATTACCCATAACAGAAGCTTGACTGTTACCACTGCAGCTGCTCACTTAGAAACCGAGAGCTGATGATCAGAACAGACATGAACTCCTGAAGTTATGGTTATAAGTGCTGAAAATTAGCTACACTTTGTCTGGCCCAGATAGTGTCATAGCTTTGTGTAGATTTGCTTGTGTTGTAACTAAAACTATAGGTACTACAGTATTTAATATAAAGTTCAAATAAAGCTGAAGCACCAAAGCCAATAGATTGCTTTGTATCATTTTAAGTCTCATTAACTGTAAGGAATAAAATTTTATGTTAATTTCTACATTTTTGTGTTGTATCTTGCATCTCCAACACGGATTAAGGGAAGATGATAACTCACTTTAACATTAGGATATAACTTCTAAGAGTGAGCAGTTAGATACAAACAAATATAGTTACATAACCTCAATGATAATCGATTTAGTTGGATACAATTTTATTTCTGAAAAATATCTATTAAAAAAGCACTAAGAACATTTTGCAGCAGTCATAATTTATGATATTGATTCTAAAATGATATTAGTAAAATTATCTATTAATAAAATACAAAACAAATTCTGTACCAACAATATACAATGAAATGTTTATGCATCTTTCTAATTTGAAAATTTTCCGGATATTATAGATAACTTAAATCAAGTCCTTGTTTTTTCTAAGTTTATTTGTTTGAATAAATAAATCAATGTTTTGAGAAATGTATTTAAATGTGTATAAATTTTCTGAAATACACTTCTCAAAACAATTAGCGGATATTATGATTTTGGTTATAAACTGCGGATGAGGAAATGTTTTCATGACTGATGTTTGATATACATGTGTTGTAAGATATGAGAAAAGAAACAGATGCAACGAACAAGGAATAATTAAATTTTATTGATGATATTTGTCAGTTAAAAAAATGCCTAATTTGTGCATATTATACAAACAGACAAAAAAATGTGATTTCTCAGCTACAAAATGAGTTTCAATAAGGGGTAGCCTTTCCCCTGGCTGAAAGAAATATCACAAAACTATGAGGCATGGAATCAATGAAGTTATCAATGACAGACTAGGATATTCTCTCCCTCTCCTGCAAAATAGAGGTTTCAAACTGCTGAATTGTTTTTGAGGGTGATAAGCGACTAGCAAGCCTTCTGCCTAGAATATCCCAAACATGCTCTATTGGGTTCATATCTGGGGAATATGCTGGCCAATTCATTCAGAGAATTCCTTCATCAAAAAGAAAACTGTCAACTAACTCAGCATGATGTGCCCAAACGTTATCATACATGAGAATGAATTCATCCCTGATTGCTGCACTGTAAAGGCCCACAATAAGTCTGAGAATCTCATCCAATACTCCTGAGCTGTTAGTATTCCAATCCTGATAATGTGCAGGTCAGTGCAGCCACTGATAGAAATGTCTGCCAAAACATCACTCCGCCTCTGCCAAATTGGACACTTTCACATACAAATGCAGAAGTATTCCCTGTAGCAGTTCTCTCCAGATGAAGATCCTCCTATTATTAAGTTGTACACTACAGTGGGACTCCTCTGTAAAGAGCACGATGCTCCTGTGCCCACCTTCTGCGGAAGCACCGTTGTCCTGTGTCAACGAAACACCACCATAGGTCTATGAGCATACAAACCCGAGTCAAAACTCTGGTACTAGTAGCCCTCTAAATGTGTTGTTGCAAGAAAGTGGTGTTCATAGTACAGTTTCTTCTGGCCGTTCATGTTAAGTGTACATCCTTGCCCTGATCTTCAGTGAACATTTCCAGTTTTCAAAAACTGGTTCCATAGTCTAAAAATGACACTCTAAGAAACTCCTAATGCTTCTGCTACAGTGGATTATGTTTGACTGGCTCTAAACAATAGACGGCTCTTCAGGCTTCCATTTCAGCTAACTCACCATGCTGAGACACTGTATTCACTGTTACAAAACATTCAATGCATGTCAATTCTTTTTTAATCTCCTCCTACAGAACGAATGCTGCAAATTGTTTTTCACTCCTTATCTAAAACACAGAGTTTTCGATGTCACAGACAAAATTTGAATAATTCCAACTTTGTAATGTCATAATTTTCGTTTTTAACCTCTTCTAATTACATTTTTATAAAAAAATTGGCAATTATACGGTTATTTCATACTGAACTCACAATATCCCCTATTGAGCAGTGTATTCTGAAACAAGTACATGGGACAAAATTCTTCTCATGAAAAAATATAAAAGCTAAATGAAATTAATTTTTAATCAATTACAGTAGCATTTTTGTTTCTCAAAGAAGTGTTTTGGAAACTGTGCTTTATAGCATTTATTATTTTGCATATTTTTCAGAATTAAAATATTTGTAAGTCATCAAAATGCAAAGTAATGTCATTTTAAAATATGGCAGGAAAAAATAAAAATGTTTTATTTTAATGGTGTTTCTTAAATACAAGTTTAATATATTATTGTATATTTATCAATGTTATTATTTTTGTGACAAAAATCATCAAAATGTAGCAAATCTCAAAATAAAAAATTTTACACACAAACTAATCTTGAAATCGCCAAAATGTTGATATTTAGAGCCACATAATGAAAGAACTCGTATCCCCAAAAGGGAAAAAAGTTATTTTTTATGTAATATTTTATGAACTCTTCATCCACAAAAAAGAAATTATTTCAAAATATTTATGTTTCAATCAAGGCAAAAACTTGCATCTAAAATTCTAGTATCTACACTTTATACTAAGAAATCGTAAAGAATTCAGATGGTAATCCATCATTTGTATGCCACCAAAAAATATTAGTCCAAAATGTTAATTCAGACTCAAAATGGTAGTTATAAAAAACAGAGAAATATCAGACGAGTAAAATTAAGGACCTTTTGCCAATTTTGGCCAAAATTTAGGATTTTTAAGAACAACCAATCATTTCCCAAAAACCAATGGACTTTCAAGGACCATACAAAACCTGTATACATAAGTCATCTCTCATGTAGTGAGTAAAAAAATGGATTATAATGTAGATAGCATCTGTGGCTTTTATGCTTTAATAATGTCTTTACTATTTTCAAAATTTTAACAAGTCCAATAATTCATACTTAAAAAATATTAATTATCTATCAATTATCTAACCACAAATAAACATTTTACTTGCTATAAGCATCACATATATATTGTTACGTTTTTTTTTCTTTCCTTCTTCTTACGTAAAGGTTCGCGAATTTGGAGCGAATAACGACGACAACACTTGACGAAGTATCAAAACACACTTTATTGGCCAGTATATCTCAAGACAGCTGCAGAATCACGTTAACGGTCGTCGAAGAACTACTATATACATGCTGGAATAATCAGCAACACAGTTTTCAGAATATCAGCCTATAACAGTGGAGACAGCTTCATGGCAAAGCACCAGAGTACAGCTCCCGTTTCTGCTCAGTTGTTCTCGGAACTCCACGTACTCCAGAGACTCTCCACGCTACAACTTGCGATGCACTCTACGATACACTAGAGTACAGCCTCAACTCCATTCGGTCATTCTCGGATCTCAACACTAAGATAGAACTTAGCAATGCTCTAACTCACGATACACTAAGAAACTCTCTCGATGGACTCGCAGACCAGCTTGGCTATAAGACACTCGCTCACTGACTGACTATCAGCTCGCAAGTTGAAACGCTAACTCTGCAGTGAACTTCGCACTCCGCATACCAGCAGGGTTTATATAGCTTTTGGCTTGTGTTCAAGAACATTCTGGACTAAACCAGGAAGAATTCGTTCCAGAAGGCTCTCCATCCGTCTATGGCATATCGCCAATTTTGTCGCCAAATGTGCGATTTCTTGTCTGGCAACCCTGCCTTCCCTTGTCATTTTATGGCAATCCTAAGTGTGCTTTGCGGGAAAGCTATCTTATCGCGCCTGAACATTTTGTAACACTGCCCCTCCCAAGGACTGCACGTTCCGGGCAGTACAATCCTTGATCAGAAGCATAATTCGATACAAACAAAAGGTATTAAAACAAACAAATAACACAAATAAGGAAACACATATTTATACTATGTACAAGTTATATACACAAGTCAACACCTAGCAATTTTAAATTATACTAATTAAAGTTCATATTGTATTTCAGTCTCAGGCTTTTCATTAAGTTATACCCAGGTCAAATACTTTTCCACTGCAGTTCTCGAATGTATTTCTGTTTTTCATATCACAGTCTGAAGATTCACTCCTTTCAGGCTTTTCATAGACAGGAAGATCTGAAACAG
The DNA here is from genome assembly GCA_000611955.2 of Stegodyphus mimosarum. Lineage (NCBI taxonomy): Eukaryota > Metazoa > Arthropoda > Arachnida > Araneae > Eresidae > Stegodyphus > Stegodyphus mimosarum. Next base: position 156,125 of record KK117973.1, on the reverse strand, counting down.
TTTGTTCACTTCTGTGTAGTTCATTTGCAGCATGCGTACAATTCACCTTGGTAATCACTTGGTACATACTTATTTTTCTCCGTTTCCTGGGAACCAGCTCCAAATTCTGCATCACAGTCATGAATGGAACCCAATTCTTTACAAGCAGAAGTATCCTGGTTTAGAATCAAGTCTGTGTCTGTACAAGCTGCACTATGAGACACACAATTAGTTTGTGAAGTGGGTTCATTTTCTTGTAATACTGAAGCACTCTGCAGAAGTACATCAGCTTCTTCCATCTCAGCATCACATGAACTTTCAGATGGTGCAATGCTTGCTAACTGCGACTTCATAACTTCACTACCAGTTTCTACAATCTTGACAGTTGCATTTTCACTTTCTTTTATCTCTATTTCAGGGACGTGAGAATCGAAATCTTCTTTCCCGTCTTTTATTTCTTCATGTTTTTGTTCTTTTTCTTTAATCCTGTTAGATGTTTCATCCATCATTTCTGGATCTTTCTCAAACACTCTACCAACTACTTCCTTCATTTCTTCATCCTCTGATTCTTCAAATGCCACTTCTGCGATTTCCGCATCTTCTTTTATGGCTCCAGTTTCTTCTGCAAGCTCCACTTTCATCTGTTGGAGTTGTTCTTGCACCTTTTCTCGGCCGGCTTCCATCACAGCTGTCATCTCTTCATATCCAGCTTTTATCTCATCATATCCGCCTTTTATCTATTCTCGATTGGCTTTTCTCTTTCCTCGCTCAGCTTTCCTCTCTTCTCACTCGGCTTTCATTTCTTCTTTAATTGAGTTGAAGGCGCCTTTAATCTTTTCTCGGAATTCAACAAAGGCAGTCATGAGCTGTCTTAATAGTTCTTTGTCGCTCTTGTCGCTGCGGTTCATTCGCAAATCCCACTTCTGACATCAGTTGTTACGTTTTTTCCCTTCTTCTTCTTACGTATGTTAAGAGGTTCGTAGATTTGAAGTGAATAAGGACGCCACTACTTGATGGAGTATCAAAACACACTTTATTGACCAGTATTTTTCAAGACAGCTCCAAAAACACTTTTACAGTTATTGAAGAACTATATATACATGCTTGAATAATCAGTTACACAGCCTTCAGAATATCAGACTATAACGGTGGAGACAGCTTCACGGCAAAGCACCAGAGTATAGCTCCCTACTCTGCTCAGTCATTCTCGGAACTCCACATTACTCTCGAGACTCTACATGCTACAACTCCCAATGCACTCGACGATACACTAGAGTACAGCTCCCCACTCCTTTCGATCGTTCTCGGAAGTCAACATACTCTAAGACAAAACTCGACAATGCGCTAACTCACGATACACTAAAAAACTGTCTCTATGGACTCGACGACCAGCTCGGCTATAAGACAATCGCTCACTGACAGACACTCAGCTCACTAGATGAAATGCTAACTCCGCTCTCAGCATACCAGCAGGGTTTATATAGCTTTTGGCTTGTGTTCGAGAAGGTTCTGGACTAAACCAGAAAGAATTCATTCCAGAAGGTTCTCCATCCGTCTATGGCATATTGCCAATTTTGTCGTCAAACGGACAATTTCTCACCAAATGGGGCAATTCTGCCTTCCCTTGCCATTTTATAGCAATCCTAAGACTGCTGTGCGAGGAAGCTATCTTACCGCGCCTGGACATTTCGTAACAATATATATATATTTTCAAGCTACCCTATTTATTGTCATTAATGCATCAATATATTTTTAAGGATTAAAAAGGGATTTTTAAATAGTATTAGAAAGTACTTTACATTTCAATGTACAAACGGAAAATACCAATTTTGTTTAATGAATATCAATTTTATTGATATTTATGATATTTAAAAGTATCATTACTCAGAAATGGCTGATAAAGAATTAAGTTCATGTATAACAATAAACTGCACGGCTTATCACACTTTTTGTGATGAAATACTTAAAAAATACAGACAACTTGAAATTTGCATGAACACTGACAATTTAAAATGGAAAGGGTAATTTTAAAAAATAAAACGATTAAAAATGAGAAATTTGTTGCTTTACTAGAAAAGCAATAAAAAGCTAAATACTTAACATAGGGGTACTGAGGTTTAAAAAATATCAGACATTCGTTTCATAATCAAGTAGTTCATTCAATACCAATTGACCATTTAAAAAAGTTTTCTTGTCTTCGTTTTTCTCATTATTGTACTAAAAGCAATAAATACTTAAGCTTTCAAAGGCTCAGTTGTTTTTCTTTAAACACATAATTTTCGTTTCACTGACAATTAAAATTTCTGTGTTTGGGTTAGGGGAGGGGGCAGAATAGGATTGAATAATTCTATAAAAACAGAATTGTATTTCTCTATCTATGCAAGCTGGCTACATAAAGAAATATGAACAGAAAAATTAATATTGCTTCGGGCCCTATGTAGCAATAAACTAGTTCTGTTATCAAGACATAACCAGTTGAATATGAAGTTTTGTAAATGGTATTACCTGACAGGTTAAGTGTTAATTAACACTTATAAAATTCACAGGTTAAGCATTAATTAATGCTTCTGATATTGACAGGTTAAGTGTTAAATAATGAAAATTTTAAATTCAGATCAAAACGCATTAAAATTAGACAAGCATTTTTTTCTTTCTTTTAACCTACCTAGTGAAAACTAAAAAACTGAATAACAGTTTCAGAAGAAAATTCAAAAACAAATTTATTGAATACAATTGTATTAAACATGAAAAAGAAGGAACGTTCTGACTGCACAGCAGCATATATTCAGCAAAAATGGAATGGGAAATAGTTCAGTATCTTCTGGCTAATTCAATAATTGACACTTAACTTGCAATTTTCACGTCTCGAGAGCACAACTTTAGATATATTACAGTTACACAAAGGATTGCAAAAGTGCCTGACATGTCAAGCCTTTTTTTTTTTTTTTCAAAATTAAAATCTTATGATTCAAATTAGACAAAAGTATTAAATTTCATAAAAATGAAAAGTATTTATGCATTTGGACTTTGGAATTAGTTTTCAACTAGTCACCAAAAATAATTTCACTTGGGGAATGCTAGATTACGTTAACCCTGAATTTCTTTAATTCTAGAACGCATGACCATGTAACAACTTTATCGGAATTTTAAAGCTCATTGATTTTTCTATTTTGATCATGAAATTTCAGTTATTTTTTTAAATACTAATTTTTTATTAAACCGCACAGTTAAAAAAATAATCAAGATGTCACATAAATGCTTAAGAGTGTTAAAAAAAATTGTTTTAAATTTTCCTTTATTTTTCAAATAAAATTTTATACTTAATATGATATGCTAAATCAAGGATACTAATTAAAGAATCTTCTCATCATGCAGAAAAAAAGGTTTTATAAACATTCATCCAAAATAAAATAAAACGATTAACCCTCTGAGCATTATGGGTTTAGCCTTGAAATTTCAAAGTTCCTGAACTGAAATCAGATACATTAGAAGCTGACATAAATTTTCATTTAATATATAATGAATATGAAAGCTATCCTTCTATGTAGAATTTTACGTCCATAACCCTGAGAGGGTTAAAAAGATAACTTATTACAATTAGAGTCATAACTTTTCAATAGAACTTCTTTTATTTGAGCTCCACAACCATTAAAACTCACTTGAGCACTTTTCTTATTTTCTTTTGATACAAACGATTTTACAGACCAATTTTAATTGGTGTTTCAAACTTTATTTTAAGCATTATTACATATTTAAATTTTAAATAAATGTGCATAATACATCAACTGTAAACATACAGATGACTATCAAAAATTCTGCATAAAGCAAAATTTAATACAATATGAAAGAGCTAGTTAAAAATTCTTTACAAACTTTTGAAAATTTCTATATCCTTTAAATGTAACATGTTTATTCAAAATAAGCTGCCAATATTGTTTCCCCTTGCAGTAACTTTAAAATTTATTGAAATACTGCAAACATGAATATTTAGCACAAACAACATACATATAAGGAATTTTCTCCTTCCTATGTGCCTCTGTGGTGTAATTGAAAGCACACCCAAATGGCAGTCAGAAGGACCGGCGTTCGAACACTGGCAAGAGTATCACAGATTTTCCATGTTTCCTGCTCTGAAATAAACCAAATGATGCTGCCAAAGTGGTGCCCACACTAAAATGTAGTGAACCACAATTTGTCACCACTTGGATCTGCTGAATGGGTACCCCCTCCTTCCAAGTCACCTTTAAGTGGGTATGCATGTAAGGAATTTTCTCCTTCTTTATTGCATGCCTTCATGATATAATTGGAAGTATGTCTAACAAGAGATATGGGGTTGGAATCCTGGCAAAGGCAATGTATATTTTTCTTGTTTCCTGCTCTGAAATAAACCTAATGACTCTACCAACAAGTGTTACTTTTAGATCCTTACAAAAACATATTCTTACAGAAGTTTTAAATCTCACTTGTGAAACTTTGTCCATGCAACATAATTCTTACACACTTCCAAATTTGTTGATGAAGATATTTGTTTGCAGATCTTTCACTAATAATATGGTCTTAAGTAAGTTGAATTAACTATGCATTCTTTTGTAAAATGCTAGTTATTTACCAATTCTGAAAAGCTGCGGTTATTAATATTTTGCAAGAATTTATTAAAAAAATACATTTGCAGTTCCTGAAAATTTTTTTTGAACAATGCTATGCCTTCTAGTTTTGATAGCATTATATCAGCCCAAATAACAACAACTTTCTTGTAGGGTTTGTGAAATAGTTTCTTCTACCATCATTTACAAAATGATATGAGGAAAATAACTTTGTGTGATTAAATAACATTCTCATAAACAAAGAAAGAAATTCAGTGTAAAAATTAGTACAAGTACGTTACATAACCTATATCTGCCCCTAAATCATAATAAAATAATCCATCATTAGGGAGACATTTATTCAAGAATTTCAAAACATTTTGATAGTAAAATATTTCTAATACTCATGCAAAATTTATTTTGCTTAACTCAGTCATTTTACAACATAATTTACTACTTTGAATGAAAACAATTTAATGAGTAAATTTTAGCTAAAATTTGTGGTAGAGCATTAAGCACATTACTCATTAAATAATACAGCACCAAACATAAATTAATATTTAAAATTAGTAAAAATTCAACTTTAAATTGCTATTGTTTTAACATATTTCAAGAGACAAATCAGCATGTCATTCTCATTAACGGCAAATATGTATTTTGGATATATGGCTGGTAAGTTAACTGATAACACAAAGTAGACAAGGGTTATCGTCTAATGGGATAAATGCTTCAACTGGGGGATTTTTTAAAGACAATGGCTCACATTCACATTATACACAGTTTCTATGGTTACAGCCTGGATCAGTTGTTCTGCCATTTAATCACATGGGGCATTTATACTTGCATATAAATAAACATATAGTAACAATTACTGAAATAATTTTTAAAAAAATTATATAATGCAAATTATTACTATATATAGTTGCTACACACTACTAAAACCTATTAAACTACTTAAAGCTAGAAGATTTTAATACACCTCCACAAATAGCGTCTAAGATTTTTGACAATTTTAATAGAAAAACTGAAATAGTTAGCAAACATATATTTTTATATGTAACTTAGATACATGTTTTCGAATGTTTTTTGGATGTATGCTTCATGAAGTTAACTTATTCATTTTCTATAATGTGTTTTTATTGCAAAATTTCAAACTCTTTCAGTTAGTCTGGTGTATGATAATGTAATAAAGCCTTAATGAAAAGCAATAGGATAAATTTTCCTTTCCAAGATTTTAAACCAGAGATCCATGTGCGATAATGCTCTGAAAATAAGAATGTTATCATTTAGGTGAAAAATTAATTTTACTGATTGTAAGATAATAGAAAACTAACTATTATTTGTTAAGCACAAGATTTAAAATGGGAAGAAATAAAAAACAAATTCTAGTTAAACTGTATTATATAGTATTTCATTTTTATGAAAAGGTTTGTTACCTGTGAAGACTGCCAATAAGTATCCTATGTGAAATCACAATGTGATGTGCTAACATTGAAACATTACACTACAGTTTATTTACAACACACCTAATAACCATTACCTAGGAAATGGGTCTATGTCTGAACAACTACCCATGAAATTTTACAACAAATTTCTCCTGCAGATAAGTACTACTTTTATATATTATTTAATATGTCAAGCATGGGAGATTCAAGGTATCGGAGAGCAAGAGATTCAAAGGTAATGAGAACTGCTGAGTAGTGAGAATTTGTAACTAAAATATTTGTAAAATATTGTTTTACCCTTCAAAATGTATAAATGCAGGAGGAAAAAATTAAATAAAAAATATAAAAGATTTGAAGGTCAGTTTTTCAAAATTTATAAAGCGAGGAGGAAAAAATTCAATAATAAATGCAACATAATTGAAAGTCAGTTTTTTAAAATAATGCATAAAAATATTAGCAGAAATAAGACTCAAAATGATATTTCCACAGCCAAGACTTCTGCTCGCACTTCAAAAAATAAACAGGATCAAATTTAGAAGTTCAATATAAGGGACTAAACGTAATTCTTAACAGGCTTGTTTCATAGCAATAATCTGATGCATTGGAGAGAATTGATTTTTCACAAAAGATCACGTACGAAATATAGGTAGATAAAAAGGCTAAATTAACAAATTCATGTGAATTTTTTACATTGTAAATACAGCAGAACTCCAAATATACAGACTAACTGAAACTACAGCCCATCTAGACATTTAAGAATCCACAAGAATAGACGGTTTTTATTACACAGGCCAAATATATATTTAATTTTTACAAAGAAATTATATTTTTTTCCTGTATTTTATTGCAACAAAGATTATACAGTTAAAAAAATATTTTTATTTTCATAAATCAAAATACAAAACAATTTTTTTGACAAAATTAAACATTGCTTTTTATTTATGTAAACACACAACCATTTCTAATCAAAGTAAAACAATGAAATTTGAATGTGTTAAGTCTGCTATGAAAGAAAGAGCACCACTGTAAACAACATAACCCACTTCACTTTGGATCATAACCCTCTTCTTTTATTTCACAGCAGAAAACCAGCATGAATTCTTAAATTTCTCAGCCAAATATGACTTGATTTGATACTGAATCTTTTCTTAAATTTTCATTAAACACCAATGCTTTTTCACATAAAATCCATCCAGAAACTGGTACTCCTTGAAATGTTTATATACAAAATGTGATCTACCATTTCATTTTCCGGCCTCTCATTGTTTTTCTTGACGAACTGCCATCTCCATAACCAAGACGAGAGACATATTCTAAAATAGATTCTGAATTTTTCCTTATATCTGAAATTGTTGAGGTCCCAACTCCATATTCATTTGCAAGTTTTGCTCGTCCTTCACCATTTTTCAGTCTGTTAATAATAATAACTTTGTCCTTCATTGTCAAAACAACACGCTTCCTTTTCAGCGGCATATTAACTATGTAAAAAAAAATATTACTTTTTACTCAAATGAAAAAGATCCTCAACAACAAAAGAAACACAAATAACAATGCCACGCACATACACCAAAAAACTAACTGAAAATTAACTGCAGTAACGTTGAATATTTAAGAAAAAATTCCTTATACAATGAAGGAACTGAAATAATATCGCCATGCTTGTTTGGCCTATTAGAAAAGAAACATTTCTTAGAGGTAAGCAATGATTCTTGGAGTAAACAAAGAAAAGCAGGTCTATACGCAGCACAAAATTAATTTTCCTTTAATGCTTATAAACATACTGACATACACTTTATTGCCATTAATGACCGACATCCAAAGACACCTCCAAAACTAAGATCACCTATTCATCCCTAAAGCATATCATGAGCCTATAAAAAATCATGACTGCTGAGTAAAAACATACAAGTTACAGCTATCCAAACAGTCACAGCTAAGTTTTAAAAGCATAATTTATCAGTGTTCACCAATTCGGTCATTTCATCTATCATCAGATTCCTAGCACAAATTTCAGATACCATGTACAACACTGTAGTTGTGAAATACGTAGCATATTTGGAAACAAAGTACCGTCGCAGCACTGTGGTAGGCGTCCCGCGCATGCGCACTAGTCTTTCTTGTTCACTGACTTTCAATTGTCGCCATTTTCTTTGCTCTATGTTGTGTTTTCAGTTTGCTGTGCACATTCAAAATGTTTAAGACAATTAGTTCTCCCGCTGACTGTGAGATTCGCGCCATGATTAAATTTTTGAACACGAGGAATGTTAAACCGGCCGAAATTTATCGTCCAGTGACAGAAGCTTGACAGAAGTTTACGGTGAATGCGCGATAAGTGATGGAATGGTGAGAAAGCGGGTAAGAATGTTTTAATGCAGGTCGAACAAATATCCATGCCGAGGCTCGGAGTGGTCGGCTTTCTGTTGTCACCGATGATTGGTAAGGAAAGTTGATGAAGCAATTCGTGAGAACAGACGCTTCACAATGAAGAAGCATTTCTTCATTGTGAAGCGCAGAGGCATTTCCACAAATTTCACGTACTGTTTTGTTCGAAATTTGGATCTGACGATGACACGAAAATTGCTGTGGAGTCGTGGTTATCGAAACTGGCGGGAAGTTTCTTTGACGATGGTATACAAAATGACAAGTGTTTGATCATTGGCGGAAACTATGTTGAAAAATAGTTTAAGACATGTATTTTCATGTAAAAATAAAATTGGATTCGGAAAAATTGTTTTACTATTTTTT
>KK117973.1:104569-144975 GCA_000611955.2 Stegodyphus mimosarum | reverse complement strand
AAAAAAAAAAAAGGGGGGGGGGACAAAATGGAATGTTTGTTTGCAAACTTCAAGATGCACATAAGCTTAGAAAAATCAACAATTTTTAACAAGTTAAAAGAATATAATGATAAACAGATTCAACACTAAGATCAGAAGCTAAGGTACTGGAATAAAGTAAGGTGCAGCTATATTAAACTATCTAGCTGCAGATTTTCAGATAAAATAATCATGGGCAAAATTTGCATCTTACATAGATTTATTAAAGATTAAATAACTGGAAAAAAAATCAAAATAAGAGGAGAAAAAGGAAATTTTTTATTGATTAACTTACAACCCACCTTTAACAAAAACAAATAAAATAAATTCTTAATTTAAACACCTGATAATTTGAACAAAACCCAGAAAAACTCAATCCGATCACTAATTTCAACGTCTCAAACAATTTCATTAGTCACTATCAGATTACATCACCCAGGGTCCATTCTATTGTTAAAAATGTTTCTTAATTATGGTGCACCATTCACAGCTAATATTAAAATCTTCATGCTAAATTCTTGTTGCTTTCTCTTCATAACAGCACTTGTTTTTAAATGGGATTAGGAAAACTATGCAAGATGAAATGTCTTGCTACCAAACTTGTTATATTTTGATTATCTTTCTGAAGAGCAATTTAGAAAATAAAATAGTTTCTGGCAATAACGTTTATTTAAAAAGAAACATAATGCAATATTAATTAAAAACATGCAAAATTTCTGAAAGAACAGCTGCGAAGTTATATTTCCCACTGTTCAGATACTACAAAAATCCAAAACAATGTACCCTAAAATGTGGCCTGCTCAAATAAACAAATTAAGAAATAGAATACAATATCACTACTGCTGCAGCTGGAAGGTTACAGAAGTGTAGTATGATGGTACATGTACGCTCTGTTAAACAGATTATGTCCTTGATAAGAGAACAATTATCTTTCATCAAAACAAGAGACTTTTTTTTTTGAAAACATCAATGTAACAATGAATTTTTTGTTGAACATACTGCTGTATACTATGTTTCGAAAAGTTCTGTTTGTTTGAAATATTTCACTGTTTGTAACAGGAGTAAAACATTTCAATAATACCTACCTATCCATGAACATGTAAATTTAAGGTTATGTTCGAGGCTAGTGCCAGGCATTTTACCAGTGAGTGCTATCTCTGTATCGCCTACGTTTTGCCATATTATATTTTCCTAAATTCTAAATATTTTGTTATTTGCTGCAACTACACAAGTCATATCTGCTCTGGCATCAGTCATGGTTACCAAAGTAGTATAACTACAAGATGTTAACATATTAGCTATTCATGTAAGGAAAATATATTGTCCTAATCAATTTGGTTATAAGTGTATAGTCAAGTTTTCACAAAATAACAGATCTATGAAATAGGAGAAACTGCTATGATCTAAACTTAAAATGAGTTAACATACTAGCATCTGAAAGGATAAAATCACTAAATACTCATTTTCAGATTATAAACTAATTACCTGTTCGGGATCATGAATGCACCTTTTCTATGTCAGACTGCCCTCACCCCTGCTTTGTGTAGCCAAATAAAATTCAAATCAGCAAACAAAAGAACATTCTTTTAGAATATACTGTGGTTTATTCTTAATTATCGCAAAGCACTCATGGATGAAGGGGAGGGGTTTAATGGAGGACTTTCTAAAGGAAACTGACTCATAGACGTGTTACATATGGGGAAAATCAAGTAAATACCCATGCAGCCAACCTATTCATCAGAATTCAAACTCCCAGTGTTCAAGAACTTCAACGCTCGGCTGCTGGTGGGTAAAATACTCTGGACTGGGAGCTACTTATAAGTTAAATAATTAGAAGTTTTAAGATCTTTTAGTTAGCTGAAATGGAAAGCTGTCCTAGAAGAAATTTTGGACAATTTCACTTGGAGTTCAGGAATTCAGTTTTTAATGTGCTATACAATACTTCCAATGGTCTTTAAATAAGAGCTTGCTATATGATCACTGTTTACCTTCTGAGCATGAATTTATTTTTAACTACCATATTTATTAATTCTATTATAGAAACTAGATTGCCATGGCAACTACTACCATCAGGTCTCAAGATGAAAATTCATAAAAATATAAATAAATTGTCATATTGCTGGCATTTATCGTACACTGGTTTTTTTAAAACAATTTTTATTTTTTGTTAAACAAAGTGGTACTTTGCATTAAGCTGTTAATGCCCATCTTTATGTACTGGCCAATATCCATTGATGTTGTATCTACATTTAGTAAAGGTAATATGTGGGGCTTCTGATGTTTTGCTGAATAGTAAAACAACGTCTGCTACCAATAAAATATACCTCTATATATGAAGGTGGGAAAATCCACTAACAGGACCGGAAGGGTTAAGGCAAATAAATACTTGAACTTGTAAGATCAAGATAAAGTAACTTTATATAGCACTAACACTTAAAGCAGTACCATTACTTAAAGAAGAAGCGCAATTTATGTTTGCAACATAAAAAAAAAGGGAAATCTTTACTTGATAAACGACGAAAGACAATGCAAAAGTGGCTTCTCTATTTCTTATTAGACTAGAGGGCTCAGATCATACAGAATATTGCTTTTTGTTGTGTTTCACTAGAGAAGAGGAATATAGTTGTTCATTATATCGTTTTGGTCACATTTTCTGCACTTGTGTCAGTCAATAGTAGTTAAATTTTGATGCAAGCTTGCCGAGTTAAAAAAAAAAAGCACCATTTTCATTTCAATGAATTTTAATTAAAAATTTAAATTTAGGCCCAGCCCTTGCAACTTTCTGTTTTTGACTAAAACTGTTAATTAATTTATTTATTTATTTATTTATTTTGTATAATTTAATCACAGTATGAACAAAAAAAAAATCTGTTCTGCTACATTTCTCTCAGCAGATGATATTCCACATCAAAATGCAATCTTCTCAGGATGAGGGATATATATTTTTGCCATCCTGTTGAAGAGACTTCAAATAAATTACCCCAAAACAAGGAAGTAATTTTGTCTGGTTGTAGAAAACACTATTTTAAGTAGCACTTACTTTGCACCTGATTTATTTTACTTAATTTTTCATACATGATTTTAATGCATTACTTATCTGCTTATCATTAACTCGGTTTAATTCATTTTACTTAAGCCATTATTTCATGAATTTCATTTACTTGTTTTCTGAAAGTTTTCCACTGGCATCCAGCAATTCTAAAGCATAAAGAAATAATGTGCAGTAACATAAGCAACCATTACATCTCAGTCCCCCCCCCCATAAATGCCTGCTGCCATACCCTGCATGCATTTTCAAAGACAGACGTCTTGCCCATGGCAAACACCTTGTCATTCGAATGGAAAAAAATTAACACCAATTAAACACTGCATAAAATTTTTTGCATAGCTGTTATAAATAACTTAACGTCATTATTTTTTCACACAAATAACTACTGATCAGTATTTGTTCACGTATGTAAACAGTAACCCCCCCTCCAACCAATCTCAGCAGTTAGCAATACCTAGATCTTTCTTTAAAAATAGCTTTGCAGAGAAAAACGTTTAAATGGAATTTTTTGCTCGATTTAATGACACTGTAATCATGAATTTAAGGAACGAACAAAAACAACAGGAAAAAAAAAAAAAAAGGCAGTTATCTTAAAAAGTTTTTCTTTCAAGTCTTGATGCTCTATTGTTCCCAAAACTTTGTTTCACCAGTTTTTGCATCTTCTCACCTCATTTATGTAGATTACTGTTTTAACGATGTCTCAGGCCAAATATATGCACCAGATAATGTATCTTCTACTGAACACTATGATTCTTTGACATTCCTATACACTGATAGAGCCGAGAAGAGTGAGGCACTTTCGTCAGATGAACATAGGGATACCAAATTAGCTGCTAAATTTAAGGGATGTTTTAAAAAATGAACTATGAATATTGATTTTCAGGTTTGAAACATACTGAGTAGGACTATTTTGAAATAACACATTCAAAGCAATAAAAACATTGCTAAATCCTTCAGCACTTGCCCAGAAAAAAAAGAGGGATAGATCAAATCCCAACAAATGGTTTGGGTGCATGACATATCAGTTTCACCCAGGTGTAACATAAATATGACCGAGTTTTTGTTAGAAAGTTCTTCATGAATGAATTTCTCTAATTAGACAAATAGTTCTTATATGTTTTATACATTTAATTAAACAAACATAATCGGGGAAATATCTCTTTCTTTACAGAAAAAAAAAAAGCAAATATTCTTGTTAAATGTGAAAATTCAATTTTAAAAGTAAATACACTGGTTATTAAAATTACTGTGTCTTTCTTTCTTTACATAATAATAATAATAAATAAATAAAATGAAAACAAATATTCTTGTGAAATGTTAAAATTCAATTTTAAAAGTAAATACACTAATTATTAAAATTAGCGTCTTTTTCTTTACAAAAAAAAAAAATAATAATAAATAAAATTAAAGCAAATATTCTTGTGAAATGTGAAAATTCAATTTTAAAAGTAAATACACTAAGTTATTAAAATTAATGTCTAATGGCAGAAATAATATGCATCTTGTACTTAATAATATAAATAAATGTACTGGAGAAATTAAAAGAAATTTATTCAAAAGCATTAGTGAACATATATATGTTTGGCAGTTATTATTTACAAAATATTGAAATTAAAAAGTGTTGATCTAATCTTGTGGAAATACATTCCACTCTTCTAAAAGTGCACTTTTCAGCTCTTGAAAGGTGTGGGGAGGAATTTGGTGTGCTGAAATTCAGCAACCCAACATATGCTCAATCTAGTTCAAGTCGAGCGAGTAAGGTGGCCAATCCACACAAGTGGTACCTTCTGTTTGCAAGTATTCTTACAGCACATGTGCTCGATAAAGGTGAGCATTGTCATCCACTGGGAAAAACTCTGGGACAACTGCACCCCTGAACAGTCTAATTTAGGGTTCCAATACCTAATCCACATATCTCCGAGTGGTTACAGAACCTGCTTAAAAGCAAATGCAGCTCGTGGCAGCTATTTGTCATGATTCCCACCCAAACCATCAAATAGGGGTAGTAGAAATGAGATATTTCACGGACAAGGAAAGGTAAGTTGTATGTTCCTCTCTCTCTCTCCAGATCAAAATAAGTCAAGAATCACTATTCAGACAATATCTGGAATCGTCAGTAAACAATACTCATGCCCAGTCGCCTTGGTTCCACTGAACATGGCGGAACCAGTTTCAACGAGCCTCTCTGGGAAGCTCGAGAGAGTGGAACACAAATCACTGGTCTTCTCACATACAACCTCGTTAGGCCTTTGTAGCAGTAGCATGGCTGATTCCGAGTTCTTATGACAGCATAAGAACTAAAATCAAATCTCTTGTGGTCGCTTCGTGGTTTCCTTCAGCCAATAACAACAGAAAACTGTCTTCTGCTGCAGCTGTTACTCTTGGTCGCCTGTGACCAGCCTGTCTATCAACCAATCCAGTGGTTCTATATTCAATAAACACTTTGAGGGATACTCAAATCTTGGGCTCCTTTGATTTACGTTTGACCTCCCTCGATTCTACCAATTATTCACCACTTTTAACCTTTGCTTGAATGATGCCGTTGAGTCATAACTACTGAATATTATTCACTCTCAGAAACGACATTCACTTTACACAACACAGACTAGAATTCCAACATATGCCCAATGTGTACAACATTGTCAATCGTCGAATTTGATTATTTCCAGCACTAATGTATGATGAGAAGTGTGTTTTGTGTTTAATTATATTTAATTGACACTAATAATTACAGCATTGGTTTCAAAATTAACTTAGTGGGCAATTTTTTCTCATTATCTTTTAATTTTCACGACCAATGTATATCAACAAACTGTGAAAATGAAATGCCCGATTGTCAATAATCAACAGATTTTTTTTTCTTGGTAAAAATGAAAGAAATGAGATTTTAATTTTAGAACTAAAATAGTGATATCAAAAAATAAATGTTATAGCTCCCAATTTCCAGTTTCTAACCGAGAAAAAAAAATTATGCACGTATCAAATTTTGGATATTTATTATTACGCACTTAACAAAAATCATACCCATTCAACACTCATTAACATCAAATTAGTATTTAAATAATGCAAATAACAAAAATGCTTCAGATATATTAAAAATATTATTTACTTTTATAACAAAAATAATTTTTTATTTTCATTTTTAAGTTATTGTTCATAATAATTTTCTAAATACATGAAGTTACTAAAAATAAAGAGAGATGATTTTGTATTGCTACCTTTATCGAATATAAACCTGTACAGTTTTAGTTAATTTGATTGTACACATTGACATGCATTTACTTTACCTCAGGTGAAACAATATCTAAGCATGGCTTTGCATATTGATACCATTCTCCATGATCAAACTTTTAAAAATTTTTGGTTATTAGTGCCTTTCTTCACATGTCAAAAATCTGACTAATGTCACAATACAGGATTTCCCATGAAGTAAACTGGAAAATACAAAGCTCATTTAATACTTACCCCTTACTTAAAGCAACCTGTAACTTTCTCTTGCCCTATTCAGAAATAAAACTTACTTCCCAATGACTTCACTCGCAAAATTTGAAACCAAGCTTGTAAATTTAATTATTCCTCATTTCAAAGAAATTAATTCATAACATATAAGCTCATGCTTTGAATAAAATATTTTTAAAAATTTCAAATGCATAATTATTTTGAATTGTTAGATTATAACAAATATATGTTCTCATTCTTTATTTTGCAAGCATCACTATTATATACTCAGAGGTGTTAAAAATGTTTCCTACGCATAAGATATAATCATTTGTTAACCCTCTAACCGGCAAGGCTGTATATATATAGTCTAGAATATTTTTTGTGATATTTGTACAAACATGTATATACGTGCATATTAAAATATATCAAAGAAATTAACGCAGTATATTAAAAGTACATAAATCCAGGTACAAAATGGCAGGAAATCTTTTACATTAAATCATGAAAATAAATTTTTTTCGTAGCAGTTTTGGGAAATTTGTGCTTTCTTAACAAAATCCCTGGCTGATCAGAGTTAATATGTAACAATACTAAAATCCACTTCCAGAACACGCGAATTTCAGAGATGTCAAACTGGGAACCCAGTTGTTGCAGAAGAAATCGCATCCCATAAATATAGCTTGCTTATTTAAACATGACTTTGACATTCTGCTTCAACCCTTTCCAGGACACAGTGACACTTGACCATATTTATATTTTTAAGCAAAAATTAATTTAAAAAGTTCAACCAAAAAAAAAAGGCAAGCCCTTTCTATTAATACATACCACTTTGAAATTGCCTCTACACATACTAAAAATTCAGAACATAAAATGTATCATTTTAAAACCAATTAATAAAAATTAATTATAATATTGTGTTTTCCTATAAGAACAACAAAGTTTCTTAATGTACACTAACTGTACCAGATTCTTAACAAACAGAAAAACTGTAGCACATTCATCTTTCTCGGAAAGTTATTGTTTGAATTAATAAAACTTAACACTTTGGAACTACATTATGCACTGAAATCAACACTGCACAATGAAAACTGTGGTTAACCTACGTAATTCTGTAAAAGTAACACGAAAGTCATGATAAAAGATGAAACAGAAAAGCTGGCAAATAAGTTTCATTATGTCATTTGAGATATGGCAAAACATACCAAGGGATATCTGCCTAAAGGAAATGCCTTCATTGAGGATTTTCTAAAGGATACTGGCTTGAATTCACTTTATACATGGGAAACATGCAGGTCCAGCCTATTTGCCTGGATAAACTTCCAGTAATCAGCGATCTTAAGTACTCAGCCAATGGTAGGACAACTGGCTAGTAGAAAGCCATTCACTAACAGCACTACAAGAGGTCAAACAATAAAAATATACACATTCAAACAATTTAGAGACAATGTTATGAATTAGGATGTTCTCTAACACTGTATGATGCTGAATGGATATTTATTATAACACACTAAGAGAACTCATAACCATTCCAGACAACACTCATTAGCCAGATAGATTTTAAAATACTAAAGAAACGAAAGATACTCCTAAGTCCTGCACATGAATTATACCTGCCCTAATATAATATTGTTGATGCTTAGTTTTTTTTTTTTTTTAACTACCTTTCAACCCATTTAAGAATTATACAAGTTATTAAAATGTTAACTGATCTGCAAATATGCAGTTTGGTGAAAATCACTTTGTAAAATTTTGACTATACAAAACTACATATAAAATAGTCTACGTAACAAAAATTCCAATCAAATTTAACATCAAGAATGCTGCTCTACACAAAAGAGAATTTGTGAAAAACACAAGGCAATGCTTTAGTTAATTGGCAGCAATTTAAAAACTGCAGTTACATTTAACCATGAGTAACTATCATGAAGCTAGTTGAATCTTACTTAACATGCAACCAGAATAAAATTTAAACAAACATTTTTTAATATATAAGAATATTCCAATCTTCAAACTGTTTTTTCGATGGAATAAATGATTTGTTTCAATTTAATTTTTATTGAGTGAAACAAACTCCAACTGTACTAAAAATCTCTGCTTACTGCACGCTTTCCACAGAATATTTTTTATTAGAATTTTGAACATCATGAAATGTAACTACTGCCTCTTGAATACAAAATAGTACACCTCATATAGATAGCTTTCACAGAACTTTTACAAATAGCAATTAGCAAACTATAGGTATCACATGATCCTTGCTTTTTTATTTATAAATAAAAATCACACCTCTTCATCAAATGCATTCCTTCATTAGTGGCTCATTTAACTGTTGTTATAATTATTTTTGCTTAAATAATTAGCATTGCTTTTCCTGTTAGAAAGTTTTAAAGCTACGAGTTAAGCTCAATTCCGTAATTCATATGTAACACTGTACGCATAGTACAGCTTTTAACACTATTTACAAGTTTCATGTACTGAATATACAATCAATGGCTTAAACTGAAAACAAAATTAAAATCGACTATGTTAGAAGATCAATATTTCTTGCCATCGAGACCTCAGTAAAAACAAAGGAAAGGCTAATCCCATGCAAAATGGAATATACTTTCAGATGCCAGAATGTCACTTTATCTGTCCCAAGGTCCCAAAAGGTTTTTTTTTTAAGCAGAACATATGTATTTTGGGGATAAGAGTAAACTTCCTAATTCTGTTTAAAATAGTAATTAGATTTCACACTTATTAACCGTATGTTTATAAGATTCTATAACTGCAGAATTACAATATTCGTGACATCAACAAAGATGATTACAAATTAATTTGCTTCCATCCTATACGAATAACTGTGTGCCACCGATACTTAAAAATTCTTAATTCAGAACTTTAGAGACGGAGGCTACTTTTCGAGGTTTTGTAAATTCCATCTATTTAATATTATGGAAGGAAACATTCATAATTTTAAATTACTTTATTCACATAATACAACTATTTACATATCTTGGATGGAGCTACCTACCACTAAACATTATAGCCACCATAAATATTATAACATTTTTATCTGCCAATATTTGAGTAACAAAAATCAATCAATCAATTATATTAAACTACACTAATCATAAAACTAAAGAAACCTTGATATTACTCAAGACTAGATAATTTAAAATAAACCAAACAATACAAATATCACTAAGTTTAAAACTGTTGCCGTGTTACTGGGACTATAAAAACACGTCAGTAGCTCCATCTCACAATTCATTTATCATCTGATATTAAAACTTTTTAAACAATTCATGATATTTTTTCAAGAAAATTATCACTCAATATCGTTGTTTTCTATAGTTTTTGCATAGCCATTAAATTTTCAAGAAAATTATCACTCAACATCGTTGCTTTCTATAGTTTTTGCACTTACAGCCATTGGACAACCATAAAAGTCAATATGTTTCCTAACTCCTCTTTCACCTTTCATGAGCTTCTTGCAATAAGGGCACGGAATTCTCTCAGATTTTGTAGTGTTTTCCTCCAGCATGTTTTGATTTTCATTATCATTTTTTGAAGTCTGAGAACGTTCTTTTGCAACATTTGACAAAGAGCTTGAGTGCACTGAAGTAATAACTGGAAGAACAGGAACACAGGAAATATCTTCCATCACATCAGCAGTTTGAAACTGAAGCCCTAAACAAACTCTTTTAGACACATGTCTATTCATTGTACTTTTGTCATAGAAGATCTTGAAGCAAAATGGACAAACAGCTTGCTTAGGACTACCTCTAAAAAAGCCAGTGTGCCGAGAACTTTTGAATTGCCTGAGTGCATCAGCTTGCATTTTTTTATATCTGGCATGCTGATTCCACCACAAAGTCTTTCGACCTATAAGAAAAAATTTAACTAAATTTACTGAAATGAAAAATACAACTTAATTTTTTCCTTCCTATCATTCACTAATGACACCACACACTTAAGAATACATCTTAACAATAATCCTCAAAATTTAAGTTCTGACCATAGCGATATTTAAAGGGTAGGTTAGGTTACCATTCAAACTGTTGCACTGCACATATAAAAAAATCCTCAAAGTTAAAAGCTAAAAATATATTCGTAGCCAGCAAAAAGCATTAACTTCAAATAATAAAATTAAGTACTAATACTAACCAGAAATGAGCTTCTAGATTCATCATTTCCAACCTAATGAATAGAAAGGAGGCTTAATGTCAATACCTCTAATAAAAAAAGTGGATTAACTTAAGTTCTGTGGTGCCATATATGAAGTACAGAAAGCAAAAAGAATAAAGTGCTACTGCATTAAAAGTATTCCTGTTACAATTAAAAAAATGGGGGGGAACAGTTTAGTTTCGTTAAATATTTTCTTAAATAATTTTTAATACTAGTTTCATTTTAAGCATATTAAAAAGATCATAAAAATCATGTAAAAATTATTCTCATGTCCAAGGACATTTAATAAAAAAGCAAACATGATTTTTACTCATATTTCTAACCTTGCCATTTCCTAACTCATTTCCAGTTGAATCCAGCAAATTTTAAGCAGTTTTTAAAAATACATAAAAATCCAGTTGAAGTACCCTTTTGAACATTTTCAGTACATTCCTTAAAACAGACTGCTAAGAGCTATCATATGACATAAAAATGACAATAGATTCAAGATTTACTTCAACTGGATTTCTGTCTGGATATTAGTGCATGTTGTAAATTATATATTAAATTTAAACAAAATAAATTTATAATTAACCTGACATTAACACAAAATTTGGATGTTATTTTTTTCCTAAGAAAAAAATCAAACTAAAATTATTCTAAAAAATAGAGATGTCTGTAAAGAAAAAGGTGAAACTTAGTACCTAAAAAATTATTCATATGCTGAATAAATGAACAGTTAACATACTTTTTTTGAATTAGCAATTAAAATTCAATATTATTTAAACATTTTTATTAAATTTTATGAAATTTAATTACACTGTGGCTAATAAACAGATTACGTGACAAATGCATTTTAAATACATTAAAAAGGTTAAAGCAAAGCATACTTACTTGCAGTATCACTTCACAGGATTTTCATACTTCTACCTGCAAATAGACTTAAAAAAACTACAAGATTTCATTTTGTTTATTACTTGCATCTCTTTCTCTCTCTCTAAACTAAACATATTGATGATGATGGGTTTAAATTAAAACAACTCTTTAAATAATATTGCAAATATTAGTACATTTTGCTAATTTTAAGGTGTTAAATCCTGGAGATAACAGAAAACTGTTAAATTTATTTCTACTCTGTGGTGTTTACTTGCATTATATTTAATTATTTGAAATTTTGAGCTCTTAATACAGTTTACAATTTTTATTAAATGGACTGTCAACTGTTATTTTACGATTGATAACTAACAATTTTTATTAAATGGACTGTCACTGTTATTTTATGATTGATAACTAAGAAAAAAAAACCTAGTTTTGAAAGATATTAAAAAGATTACACATTTACGGTACAATAGTAATTTGAGTTGACAATAGTTACACAAACTGGATTATTTTAAGATGTTAAAAATACCTAAATTTGGAGAGGCTTGTGGACAAGTATGCATTTTTAATGCTAGTTACAAATCTCAGATGACCAATAAGGGTCCATTCTGCACATATGCATCAAGTATTTATTTTCTTATCAAAATATTTATTCAAATTAATCTCACATAATTAATGCCCTCGAAGATTTATTTTAATAAGGAAAACCGTGAAATGCAAAAATTAAAGTTATCTTATGTAGATTTTAACTAGCTATCAAAAAAACTATCTTTAGATTTCCTTTGGGATATCCAAAAAATTGATTTCATGCCTAATTGTTAAAAAAAAGTGAATTGCTTGAAATGTGCCTATTGTTCTAGGAGAAAAAATAGAAAACAAATCAAGAATTTTTTATTACATGCTCAATTCAACAAGCATACAAAATGCTGGCTATCACATTTACAAAGGCTTCACTGTTAAACTTCACAAACTGCAACACACAGAGTGAGCCTAGTTTCATACTTACCTGGCTCACTAATTAAGTTTTCAAAACAAGTGATTTAATACAAATGCTTTACTAATTTATCAATACTCACCACATAATTTATAATACAAAAAAAAGGGAATTTAATAAGAGGATAACTCACCATAATATTGAAAATCCATGCTCTTGAAATGCAGTCCTCAAAAACAGCCACTAAGGAACAGTTTCAGAGGTCTTCCATTTTCATACCGCAGGAATGGTTGGTTCATGTACATGCTTTTGGCATCTCATAAATTACTTGATTTCAAAGTTCTCACGTAGATGCATTACAGTTCGCAAGAAAACATGCCCACACAGGCAATTTTTATTTCATGATAAAATTTTTTGTTTACAAGTTAACTGTCAGCAAAAGTGCAACTTTAACAACTGACAGCTATGACTAGACACAATTTGCATAATTAACACTGCAACAGTTTAAATGGTCCCAATAACATGACAATAGTTAAGGATTGAACATAGCATACCAATACCTGAACAGCATTGGTATTAACCATATGATGCATAAATACTTAATCATTATTTTAATATAATTCACACTAATATTTAAATATAGTTACCTTAAGATTAACTTAACTAACTTACATACTAACTTAACTTAGTACCTCAAATTAATCTAATCCTATTTCTTAGCTATGCCTAAATTACATTTTTAATTGCTAACTAATTTAACTACATCATGCCAGCCAAACTCCCTCAATATCAAATATGCTTAATGTTGAATTAAGGGAATTTGACTCAACCAGTCCAATATATAAAATCAGCTCACAAATAATACTCAAAATTGGTTCAACGCTTCTAAAAATACAACAGATTATGTAAATATGCTTGAAAATCACATTTGTTTTCAATTCAATGATAAATAATTTTATAAAATTTGTGTTAATATTTCTGCCAAAAGATTTCATAAAATATTTCTAATTATTGCCAATTCTGAGCATTAAAAGGAAGCTGGTAACTTTAAAAGTGCTGATGGGAGGAAAGTTTTAAACAAAAAAATTAGCTGCACCCTAAAGGAAAAAATCAAGATTGATCTTTAAATGCAACAGAAAAATAAAATAAATTACCTTTCAAAAACAAACACAGCTAATTTACAAAAAAAAATTTCCTCTCATCATCAAAATAAGTCAACAATCTACAACACTTTAAAAGGGAAAAATTTGTTACCTTGTGGTTGTGAATCATGTGGCACAAGGGCACTATTGTCCTGGTAATTACTTGGTCCAGGTATTGATGCTACGCCCGACTGGTCCATGTACATCATCATGGACCTTTCCGAGCCATGAGAGGGGCCAGGAACAGGTGAAATAGGAGGGTCATCAAATGAGAGTATTTGAGGCTTTATGTCTGGAAGTAAATCATGTATTAGTTATACTATTTTTAATAAATATTGTTTACATCATAAAAATTCGTGAAGTTGACAAAAAGAGAGGCTAGAACTGTGAACTCATTTCAACATCTCACACACATGCAAAAATTCATCTTTTAAGAATTTGACCATCAGTGTCAGATTCTACCAATTATCAAACTGAAGGCAAATGTAGTTAACTGGCTACTTCATAATGTTAGCTCCTGTATTTTCATAAGCAAATCCTACAGATATTTTAAGCTTCTATTAAACTATACTACTTTTATAGCAATACATTAATAAAAATACTGAAAAGAGCCCATGTATTTAAATATAGAATTTACTTTGTTAAAATTAATATTTTTTAATACCCCCAGAATCAATCAAAGGGAGTCCAAGACCTTTCTCTAATGATGCATCCTGATATAAAATGAACTTAACAATATAAACTAAAACTAATGCAGTTAAAATGATGGTTTAAGAGAAAAATACCTAAAAAATACCTATCATAACTAAATGAAACAAGATGGCTCTTGGGAAAATAAAAATTTACATGCATTTTCACTGGGAAGAATACATTTCCCCAAGTATTCCTACTTCAAATTCTTATTCAATACACTTTATAACAGTTGCACATATGTTCGTCTCCTTACCTGAAAACCATTTCAGAAGTTATTCAAATATACACCTTTAAATGTTAGATCAAATAATTATTCAAATCTCAAGTCACAGAAGCAATACCATAAAACCCTATAATTTTAACAATTTTATTTTTCACAATTTAAACGGCATGATAAAATGGTTATTAGAAAGCATTCAACATACTAACTCAAGAGCCAATATGTATACATTCGGCTTCTAGTAACTTTGATAAATTACAGCTAAATTCAATGATTCAAGAACTTATTCCGCAAGATATTATTTACCAGCTTAACAATACCCAGCAAAAGGACAAAAGCTTTATATATTACATCATTCAAAATTTTTATTCTGTGTATTTGACAAACAGAAAAACTAACATATAGGCCATTTCAGTTGCAAATTGCTTAAAAAATTCCTTTTAAATATACCTGTTTTTACTTTAAAAAATACAAAAACATATATATACATATATGCAACAATTTAGAACAGAAATCTACATTTACTCTTAACTAGATATCCTTTCACACAAGGCAGAACTCACCTCAATACAAAAACATTTTTTTAAACATAAGATTACATTGGGACTTGCTTAAGGTCACATGGGAACTCTTAGAAATGATACAACGGGTTAAATATTGATTTAATTTACTAAAATATAAAGACTTCCTTTTAATTACATATAATACAGAAAACAGCAGTGGTTAACGAGACATAAAAAAAACTTGGCCATGCTGCAATTATTTTTGTTCACAAATTTTTAAAACAATGTCACACTTGAAAGAACGTACCCACCTTGATCAATTTCCAATATCACCAAGAACAGCCTTTTTATAAATTCGTCTCTCATGTCGACAGTGAGAATCAATACTCTGCATACACAGTTTCCATATATCTAATTCATTTATAGGATCAATAACATAGAAGATTTTAACAGTATTTCGAATGAAATTTAACTTTCGCTCATCCAAGGGTAAATAGTTTCTGACTCCTCTACAATTAGAATCCCTCATTTCTTTGGGAGAAAACAAGCTCCTTGCCAAATTAACAGCAAATTGTCGACTATTTTGGCTACGACGATAGATCATACTTAACTCTGTCTCACTTAAGTATAATGTGGGCTCTTCTTTGATAGCAGACGGCATCAATTGCAGTACGGTTTCATCATGTCCAATGGCAGGCATATCTGTCGACCAAAAAAGCAAGTGTCAGTGCAATTCAATAAAGCAGATGCAAACAAACTTTATTCATCTCAAACGCCTAATATTCCATCTGCTCTATTAAAGCACCGACACTTCCCGCCATTAAGACTAATACAAATAAAATTAAATATTTACCTTGTGGACTGTCTGGCCCCTGAAGATTGGAACCTAATGAATCAGATGGTATAGATGCAGGAACTAATGCTTGGCTAACACTATCTGTGCTACTCATAGACCTCCTTGATATTTCTAAGCCACTTACAGATGGAAGTGTGATGGGACCTGTGCTATTTTGACTATTGGAAGGAACCTATAAAATAATTACAGAATTTTACTAATAGCAGCACAGGACTTTTAAATTAACAAGCCCACACAGTATTAAAAAAGTAAAAAAAAAAAACCTAGTCTTAATGGTGAAATTCAATGAAAATATTTATAAATTAACAAGCCCACACAGTATTAAAAAAGTAAAAAAAAAACCTAGTCTTAATGGTGAAATTAAATGAAAATATTTATAATTAAATAACTCATCATGAATAGGTACCATTTAATAAATTTGAAGATACTACTCCATAGCTTTATATCCAATACAATAAATCTATAAAAGACGCAAAAACATTATAGACTTACATTGTCTGTAGTTAATGTTTGTTCTAATAACTTAGACGGTTCTACTTCGAACTCATTTTCATCACCAGATGCTTGTTCTTCAACCTGAGGCTCTTGAGAGATGGACAGATGGGATTTTGAAAAAGTATTTACACTGTTCGATGAATGAATGGGCACCTGAGATTGTGAATTAGATGAAACTGGACCGCCACCCGAACGAATATCACTTGTGGCCTCCATTGATGCATCACCAGAGAGTTCTTCGATTTCTGGAGAGTCTGGTTCTTTGATTTTCGCCGCAACCCCCTCATCATCACTCCGATTAGAGTCACTAAGAGACCGTTTCCGAGGTCTCCCTCGTTTTCTTTTACCTTGTAAAGGCGGTGTATCTGTCCTTTGAGCTGAGGGGGTTATAGGCGTAGGCGTTGACACAGACTGTTGTGTTATTTCTTGTTGCACTATCCCAGACGCTTGGCGATTTTCCCCCGTCACTTCCGCCAAACCTTTTACTTTGAGCGTCTCGGCGGTTTTTAGAAGTGCGGAGAGTTGATCATGTGAAACATTAACTTCTCCTCTGTACATAAAATCGATTATGGCTTTGAGGTCACTATACCTCATGTCTTTCATTATCACAATAGGATGCTTGCAGGGATTTTCTAAAAATAGACTCTGGAAGAATGGACTGCAAGCTGAGAGCACCATTTTATGTGCCTTTAGGCTAAGCCCATCACAGGCTAATGTAACGTCCACAAGGGCTTCTGTTGACAGCAGGTTTTCGAAAACCTGTAGCATATTTGTCGTGTGGTTGTTCCATTTCAAACAAAACTGTTGCGACATCGTAGCACAGATGAGATGACAATGACTAGTGAAAAGCTGAAAAAAAAAAAAAAATTCATTACTTGCTGAACTTTCCGTTAAAATAAATATGATAAATATTACTTTTTCTTGTTCAACCAGCCAACAAGACACATACTCACTAACATTAAACTGATCATATCCGCAATGCATACAATCGCTCAGTATAACCAAAATAAAAGGGCACAAAATGAATACATAAGAAACGGCTGCACATGATCACTTCGCACTGAACAACCAAAACTTCGATTAGCCGCTATGTTCTACGTCACTATCATATACATATAAAATATGAAAATTTTAATTAAAAAAGATCATTTTTAAAAACTGAATTTATAGGAAAAGATACTCACAAAAAAATATGAAATTTCGTGTATTCTTACCGAGCGATTTTATGCGTATTTACACCTCGGTATTTTATGTTCAAATGACGAAAATTGTACATATCTGCGCTAAGAGGAGTCAGTACGGGGTTTCAAATCTACGCACACGGACTCCCTTTTCAACCAATCGCAACCATCGAGAAAGAATCCAGAGTGACGTAAATAAAAGAATTTTTCTGATAGGTTAAGCGTAGGAGAACTTATACTATCTTGTTGTTCTATACCAGGTTACCAACTTTGGCGCAGATTCGACATGTTAATCATGTATGGCTTTATTACATAATTCAACTTTTGCTTTTGAGCGGTAACTGCATCTCCATTCAAGTTCTTTTTTGATGTTTCCGCCGTTGTAAATGAAATTTTACAATTCCTATTGCCTCTGATCAGACATTATTTTAGTTCTTTTCATTAAAACGTAATTCTGAACGCGTTATTCACTAATAACGGTAATAATATGTTTTTAATCAAAGATAGTAGAAGTACATTTTCAGTTAAAATGATTGTAAATGCTCCTATATAGTTTTAATTTTTAAATTGATTTGAAGCGGAAATGCTTAATTAGTTGACCAAAATATAATATTTAAAATCAGTGTTGCCGAAAGATTTTTTTTCAGTGCGTGAAAAAGCATAATAATTTAGAAATAATTTAAGGTAAATAAATAAATAAAATCTGGATCTAAAAAAGTGCTGCCTTTATTTTGGTGTTTTTGATAAAAGCAAATTATCGGAAGAAAAGCAGAAATTACTTCAGAAAAATTCTATTTAATATTTCACAAAAATGAAATTTAAAAAAAAATAGTACTTAAATAATCTTTACAAGATATGTTGCTGTCTGACTTTAGTTATTAATATGAAAAATTTTAAGAACACAACAAAAAAATCATATTTGAAGTTATTAATTCAGTATTTGAAATTTACATTCAGAAGAAAATAAAAGAGGGAAAAGGGAAAATCTTTCTCATTAGGTGGGGTGAATAAGAATTCTGCTTCGAACGGATTAACTAACCCCAAATCCTGTTTTTAATGGTATTTTTCCTGTATTAAATACAGAGTTTAATAATGTAACCGTCATAAAATGTTTGAACCGTAATTAAATTAATTTTAATTTCAGTCACAAAACTTCTTTTTTTAATTTAGCATTTTAAATTCTCTTTGAAAACTTTACTCACAATGTGTTTAAACAAACCTGAAAAAATAAAATCATTCATATTGTACATTAAAAGCACTGTCTGTCATAAAAAGAACAACCTAATTATTTCATTATAAAGAAGGTGAGTTGAAAATTAATTTCATTATTTGGAAGTCATGCATGGGAGGGGGGGAATACATGGCTTGGAGGAGATATGGACATAAACCTCATTTCTGTCGATCTCAGCTTTCGATTCTTTTAATTTATAGCTCGAATCATATCGTAAAAAATATAGTGTTTTCTTAATCTGCATACTTTGTCATTTCGTTAATTAAATTATAGGTAAGATTTAATTCATTTTATTATACTTTTGTGCATGTAATAGGCTATTGGGATGATTAATGCTGTAAGGAGAAGATAAGTGCATGGCGATGTGCGATATCGTATCATAACCTGATACACAACATCGCAAAAACTGGTAAAAAGACATTTTTAATGTGGAAAAATCTAGCCTTATTGGTTGCGGAAATGATTAAGTAAAACTTAAATTTATATGGGTATTGACTTTACAAAACAAAAGGAGTTAATATCGTTAGCAAAATTCTGCAAACTAAAAATTTTTCGTACAAAGATATGTAAGAATTTATTTTAAGCAATTTTACAAATATAAATTGTTAACCAGTAGAAAATTTAACGATTTAGTAGTCATAATTTAGATATTTCACTAGAGTTGTATTTAATTTCTGTTCTTATAGATAAATTTGCTAAGTCGCACTAGGCGCAATTGCGAGAGATCCGAAGTTCAGGTTCTAGCGAAGGCATTGTTGATTTTTCATGGTTTGCTTCAAAAAAGAAGCTTAAACAGACTCGACCATAGTAGCATTGTATGACAGTGGACTCTACAATGTGATGGATGATAATTTATCACTACCTGGGTTTGACGAGTGGGTCCCTTTCTCCCTAGTCGCCTTTTGAATGGTGGAGAATGTAGGGAATTTCTGCTTTCCTTCTGCCACACGCCACGATGCAAGGGTTCTTGGAGCGAAGCCTAGCCCAGTCTATCAAAATAAGAACGTAACATTAACAACAGCATTACAGAAACAAGCTAGGTTGAAGATTGCAATTTGCGACACTGGGATAATTTCTTAGCTTTGAATCGCTATACTGTAATAACAAAGTGTAGCAGTAGTGTTCCATGTAGAAAATCACATTAACATTAGAAGTCGGAACTAGTTGGACCTGGAAGATAGGAATCAATGCTTCGGTTTTGAAATTTCTGAGCTGAGTAACTTTGTAAATTTGGAAATTAAGGGCACTGAGTGCAACTGCAAATCAGCTGTCTTATGGTGGCAATTATGCTGGGAGAAAAAGTCCTATGCTTCACAAAGAAATAGCGAATAGATTTACGGTTGAGTTAGTCCGTAATTAAGCTGCAGCCATTTATTGTTTCGGGAATAATTCTTAAACAGTCAGTATGAAATTTCCCGATAAATTTCGCTTCTGTGCTCTCATCAAGTTCATTAAGAATCTTATGGAGGTTAATAAAGCTTTTATCCATCGCATTTGGTGTAGTATTCAGATTAGGGCTAGGTGGATTGTGAACTTCTGCATTTTCAGGAGTAATTTCCTTATTTTCTTCCGTTCCTAAGCAGATAATTGGTTATTTATTAAGAATAACAGAAGTGGGCGAAGCTTTCGGTTTTTCAGCAACATTTTTTGGTGAAGTAAAATCTTCGGTATCATTATGCATACCATTTTTACTGCTTCTTCATAGAGTACCTTTGTGGTGTACAGTTTGTGGTGTGTTAAGTTAGTAGTCGGGAAGTCTAGAATTCGAATCTCACGGAGGCACGGATCTTGATCCTTAATCTCACGGATCTTGAATCTTCATGCATCCTGTTTCGGAAAAAAATTAATAGACCCTACAAATTAACACGATCATATTCCCCCACTCCCCAAAAAAGGCTCGATAAATCATGCGTAGCATGCACATCAAAATTACATAATATATGCCAAATTAAATATTTAAAACGAATCGCATAAAGACTTACGTGAAAGATTTGTTTCTTGAATACAGTTTTTTGCTCAATCCCTCCTGCCCAAAACAGGTTTTTGTAATACGTAAAGAAAATGAAAATGAAAAATTTAAAAACTGACAATCTAAAACGAAGATAGTTAATTTACTTCTATCAGCAAATCAATGCACAAGATAACTACTTTAAAAGCTTTTGGATTATCAAATACTCATTCATAAACAAAGTCAGATTTCGGAGTACTAAGTTCCCAATTATTTTAAGTACTAACAGAATAAATCTTTTTTCATTCAGGTTCCAAAAACGAAAAGAAAAGAAAAAGATGAAAAGAAAAGAGAAAGAAAAATTTCATAAATTCTAAATGAAACATAAAACTAAGCTGCTAGAAGCTTCAAGAAATGAAAGTCAATAGTGAAAACGTTAAAAATCATTTGAGAATATAATGAAGTAGTACAATGTCGTGCATCAAAACGAATGCATTTTTAAATGCACCCTTCTGATTAAAAAAATTGCACCTGAAAGTACTGGTTGAAAAGCCTATCTCTGACATTAATAGCAGTAAAAAATGAAAAGAAAATTTTAACTTTGTATCATATCTAATCAATACATATAGTAATCTTTGCAACCCAGTTCATGGCAATTTAATGATACATGAATGTGGGACTGTTCACTTATGAGAATTTTACACCAGGATCAGACATTCTTCTTGTGCAACAACATGTATTTTTCACAAAAGAAACATAATTTCAATATGAGCAAATATTACAGAAAAAAACCTTCTGAGACATGTTTCTCTCAAAATATCAACTAACATCATCATCAGCAGACTTAAATTCTGACTGCCATCCATGAATTGCATAAAGTCTTTGTGCTTTGGCAATATTTCCATTCTTGCAAGAGAAATATAAATAGGGACAATTATAAGTAGATATAAATAAATAAAAAAAAATGCATAAAATGGCAAAAGAATAGTGTACTAGATCTCACAGTTAATAATCCTTAAATATAAATATAGCAACAATAAATGAAGTTAATAAGAAGAATTAAACACTCAATTTAAAATTTGTTCTGTAAAAAATACTAAATAAATAACTAGTAAAGGAAAACTTATTATATTTTATATTACGCACAAAGGGGCTTTTTTTTAACGTTGTTACCTTTATTTATTAAATATCATGTTCTTCGCACTTTAACTATAAAATTCAATTCAACAGCATTATCACAAAATAATTTAAAAAGAGCAATTCTTTTTGAATTCTCGAGGCACAATCTCGCGCGCTGGAGATAATTTTTTTTTCTGTTGCCATTGCTCGCTTTGAAATCTTTGATTTTGTTAATCAAAAATTCGTTAATGATTTTACAAAATATGAAATAGACAATAAAACAAATCCCAAATTTGGGCTTCCAGATGCCCATATTCGGGTGGAAACGTGTGTTATTCAAAATTTGATGGCCTTAGGTACCGTTGTTTTATCAAAATGGGAGAAATGTATATATATTTATGCAGATTCTTTATTATTTATTTTCTTTAAATATAATACAGGGCGATAATATTTGATGGCAAAAATTTGAAAATTGATTCAACGCATTTAAGTTTTCAACGCAAAATGCCAAAATGAAATTAATAGCCCTCTCGGGCAAAATTGCCTCTTTGGGCTAATAATGAATAATGTTACGTATATAGTAATAAAATTGAGTATTAGTTTGTAACTATAAAGCTTGAGAAGAATATACATAAACGTATAAAGTGGCTTGTTAAATTTCGATGTGAACTATTCTAAACCCTAATCGATCTTAAAATTATATTAATATGTACACTAAATTAAAATAAAAGCATTGTGGAAGATGAGATTAATAAAAAAGAAAGAATATTAAAAACGTAAAATCTTCTTTCAATAACGGAAGTATTGCTACGTATAACAGAATTTTGAAAATTGACGATTAATATGAAATTTGCGAAAAACTGTGTTTATAAAATGGCAAATATAATTTTTTTGCAAATGTTCTTTAAAGCCAGAAAAATTAAACAGAGTCCTTAAAAAGTAAGTCCTTAAAAAGTCCTTTCCTTAAAAAGTCCAGTCCAAGTATGGAAGGCTCTGTAATATCTGCCACATATGCCTTGTGATGGTAGGCGGCACTTCCAAGCGTGATGTTCGCGTTTAACTTCCCTTCTATGTAAATTTTCTCGCCGGACGCAGTCTGGAAGGTAACAGAGGACGGCGTCCAAATGAATGATCCCTTTAAATCGTTGAGCTAAATGTTTCCGAGTGATGGTAACATTAGCTCCAGTGTCAATCATCATATTGCAAGGAACTCCATCGATATGCCCATTAATGGATAATCCATTACTTTTGCCACTCACTGCAGAAATCTAAGGGCTTTAAAACAAGGTTTTTCACTATCTGGCAACCTCCGCTTATCGATATGGTGATTAATTTGCTTCCTGCGCCCTTGCTGGGAAATGATCTTTTTTTCCGTACCCCGGGGTGTTCTGCAGTTACTTCGTGCGTGGTCTTCAGCTCCGCAATTCCAGCACTTTGGTTTCTTGTCACTCCTTTTCCATCTCATGGCATTTAATTGTCTGTTTATATCCTCCGTCTTGGTTTCCGTGCTCTAGGGTGTTCTTCATTAATTCGCATGTGCCCTAGAACACTGTAGTTCCAGCACTTTACGGTCGGTTTCTTATTACTAATATACCGTCTCAAGGCATTCATTTGTTTTGTTAAATCATCTATACGAGCAGCCATTTGATCCCCTGGCTCTTGGACTTGCGCAGCTCTGATTGGGTGTCGGTCTCTGCGAGTTGCTTCCTGGGCTGCCTCGAATTTCATGGCGTACACCAGAGCAATTTTTAAGTCTTTACATCAGCCATACGCAGTGCTTTCGGTATTTCAGGATTCCGGATGCCATCGATAAAGTGTTGCTGGGACAGGATTTTCCTTATTTCTGTCGGGCACTCCGCAAAGGCGAAGTGAGACAATCTAGCAACATCCATAGCGAGCTCCTGGAGTGTTTCGTTGGGCTTCTGTTGACGAGATTTTAATTGAAGCCTGCTGTCGTCTTTCAAACATCTCTCCCCAAAGAGCAGCTCCAGAGCGCCGGATAGAGCTTTGAAATCTAGCCTTTGGTTTTCGGGAAGAGCCTGCAGGATATCCGCTGCGTTTGCTCTCAGAGAAGCAGCAAGATCACGGGTCTTAGTTTGAGAATCCCATCCGTTCGCATCCGCCGCTATTGAAAACTGCGTCTTATAAACTTGCCAAGAGGTCTTCCCGTCATATGTCGATAGGTTCAGAGAGGGACGAGCAGGCATAGGCAGAAATTTAAACGAGATTTTAAACACTCCACAGCTATGACTATTACTCCCTGCCGTCGCTACCAATTTCTTTAAATTATTAACTTGTTTGCCAACTGCAGAAACCCTCTCATCAATTTGTTGTCCGATTTGTTGTTGAACTGCAGAAATTCTTTCTTCTATTTGTCCTTTTACCGAAGAAACTCTTTTTTCAATGCGTCCAACTTTATTTTCAACAGCGTCAATTCTGCCTTCCATAGCTTCGAATTTGTTCTCTATTACATAGGTAATTTCCCTTTTCATTTCCTCTTGACCTGCTTCAATCTTTTCTTGAACAGCCTTCATTTCATCTTTAACAGATTCCCGAAGAGCCTTCATTTCATCTTTAACAGATTGCTAAACAGCCTTCATTTCATCTTTAACAATTGACCCAATTTCATCTCTCCTTGACCAGCATCCATCTTTTCTTAACTGACTTCATCTCTTCCTTAAAGGTTCTTTCATTTCGTCTTTAAATGCAGCAAAGGTTATCATCAGCTGTCTTAACTGTTCTTTATTGCTCGTGTTATTGGCATTCGAACTCCATTCCTGACACCAAAAATTGTTGTGTGCGTACGGGTTCGGTATGGATTGAACGCAAAAGCCGCAAAAAAAAAAGTTAATAAAATTTATTCTTTTCACAAGAAATAAACAAAATGTTGAAATATTTCCTCAGAGATATTAGTGAAAGATCACAATATCTAAAACGTTAAACAGAATTCAATTCAAAACAGAGAAACTAATTCGAGCTCACAGCGAATTCGCTACAATCAATCACAGCATTAAGTAAACAAACAGCAATTCGCTTAAAATAGCTGCAACTGAGCTGAGATGCTTTAATTCAGCTTTTCTAAGCTTTTTAATTATTCATTAGAACATTCTGGTAAAACCTGTTTTCTCGAATTTTGTGGATGGCAACAGCAATTACGAGATATTTATTTATTAAATATTAAATGCACGCGCTTTTTAGTCCAAAGGGATTTAGTCCCGAAGGACTATTACTTTCGTTTGGGCGTTTTGCGTTGAATCATTAAAACGTTGAATCACTTTTCAAATTGTTGCCACTAAATGTTATCGCTCTGCATTAAATTTTAAAAAATGAAAAATCTGCATAAATGTATGCATGTTTTTTTTTGTTTTTTTTTGACGTAGCTTTCTCTTCAAAAATCGTCTGCGTGCGTTGCACGGGAAAATAAAAAGGAATTTTAATTACAGTTCTAAATAAATAGCCAAATAAATGTGAAATTCGTAACAATATTCTCTAAAACTTTAACGAATTTTTCATTAACAAACTCAAAGATTTCAAAGCCAGCAATACCAACGTTGTACAGAAAAACATTTTTATCTCCAGCGCGTGAGAGCGTGTACCGAAATTTCTAAAGATATGCTCAATTTAAAATTATTTTGCGATATTGCTGTTGAACTGAATTTTATGGTTTAAGTGCGAAGAACATGGTATTTAACAAATAAAGGTAACACACAAAATGTTAAATAAACGTCCCTTTGGACGTAATTTAAAATCTGAAACATTTCAGATTTTTTTTTTTTTTTAATTTATTATATGTATTTTATTTTTACATTTCTGACGTAGCTTTCTCTTCAAAAATCGCCTGTGTTGCACGGGAAAATAAGACAATTTTAATTAGAACTCTAAATAAATAGCTTGATAAATACGAAATCCGTAATCTCAGGCAACTTAATTGTTTTCACGAAACCTTGACTCCCCTTTCCACGGCCGTAGTAGCTTCGCCTTCGGGTGAGGGCGTTCGCACCTTGATTTATTTACATACGCAATTGGCCTAAGGCACATGCAAAATGACCTGGTTAAAATCCTAATGTGATTGTGTACCAGTATACCAGAGACTATTAGGATTAGAAATCCGTAACAATATAAAGATTCATACATTGTTGATTCAGACAAATTTCAATATTTATCACAAAGTGCAGTTGAAGGTTCTGAGGCTAGAGAAGTTGCTGAAAGTTTCCCTTAAACAAAAGAAAGTTACCCGCAAGCTGTGGAGTGTTTGCAATCTCGTTTTTGTCGAATGATTTATTAATAGAGGTATGTTATAGAGCTACACAGTCCAGTCACATTAATGTGACCACCACGTACTTTCCATGTCAGAGTTAAATAACCAATCACAGAAGGCAGGTGGCAGCACAGTGCAGTTGAGCGTATATAAAGGGTGTGCGAGGGCTTCGGAAAACATTTCAATCGTTGGCGTAATGCAGAAACGAAGCGATTTATCCGACTTCCAAAAGGGCATGATCATTGGCTTTCGGGCCAAGGGTGGAAGCATTTCCGAAACGGCTGAGTTTGTGAACTGTTCGCGTGCCGCCGTGGTAAAAGTGTACCGTGCATGGCAAAATGGGACTGTCCAAAATCAGCGACGTGGCAAATGTGGTGCACCACGGGCCATAGATGACAGAGGCGAACGACGGTTGCGGAGATGCGTTCGGGCAGATAGACGGGCTACCGTTGAGCAACTGACCACCAAAATGAACCAAGGGGCTACCAAAAGTGTCTCCCAAAGTACTATTCAGCGAACATTGCTGCGTCTGGGCCTCCGAAGCAGACGCCTGGTTCGTGCACCTATGCTGACTGCTGTTCATCGACGGCGAAGGCTAGAATTTGCACGCCAGTACAGCAGCTGGACGTCCACTGAGTGGCGACAGGTTGCGTTTTCGGATGAATCGCGTTTTATGCTCCATCGGACAGATGGACGTTGGCGTATAAGGCGTGAAACCTCTGAAAGGAACCACCCTGCAACCATTGCCGGAACGGTCCAAGCTGGAGGCGGGAGCATTATGGTCTGGGGAATGTTTTCCTGGCATTCTCTAGGTTCACTGATCATTGTGGAAGGCACAATGGATCAATACAAGTACGCATCTGTCCTTGCGGACCATGTTCACCCCTACATGCGCATTGTTTTTCCTCAGGATGATGGCATCTTCCAGCAGGACAATGCGAGGTGCCATACAGCTGCCAGTGTACGTGCGTGGTTCGAAGAGCACCAGGATGAGTTTACCGTCCTCCGCTGGCCAGCAAACTCACCTGACTTAAACCCAATCGAGCATCTGTGGGACCATCTCGATCGAGTTGTTCGCGCCATGGATCCTCAACCGCGTAATCTAGCGCAGCTGGCCACGGCATTAGAGTCGGCATGGCTCAACATCCCAGAGAACACCTTCAGGGACCTATGTGACTCTCTTCCTGCACGTCTCGCAGCAGTCCGCTCTGCGAAAGGTGGTTATTCTGGCTTTTGACAGATGGTCACATTAATGTGACTGGACTGTGTGTATAAAGTTAGCATTGAAAAATGCCTCATCACATAATTGTTTTCATGATTTATGTGCCCCTTATGATAAGTATGAAATTCAGACATGAGCTCCTGAATCTCTAAGCATAACCACAGATAAAAATGATGCTTTACTTTATGACTTAAATTGTACATGTCTGAAGATTTTCTTAGAGCTTTGCAAAGAAACTCAAATATTGACCACGGCAGTGATCCCAAAGATCGACTCCATAGTTTACTCAAATTCTTGGAATCTGAAGTTAAGTCTGAAGAGTGGATAAATTTAAAACCATGCACGGTTTTGGACAAGTAGATGAAATTTCGATTAAAAGGGAAAACTGTAAGAAAACTTATGAACAATTTCATACGCCTGTTAGCTTGTTGAGCGCAAATTCCTGCCAAAAGCTCTATTCTTTTGTAATGGTAAATATGATTTTTTGGATTGTTTCAAGGTCCAAAATCTGAAGTTAGTAGATAAACAAAAGATTTTGAAGGAAAACGGATGTTGCTTAAAATGGTGCTTTAAAGTAGGACATCTTTCGGATGAGTGTCGAAATTTTGTAATATCTTCTGTTTGTAACAAGGTTCACAATGTAATGACGTGTGCTGAACTGCCTAATAATAAATAACTATAGTAAAATCAATCTACAATAAAGCGAATAAAACAGGTGGAAAAGATACGTCAATTACTTTGGCTAGATTTTTAAATTCCCCTAAAGTTTTATTGCGCATTTTAAAGGTAAATTTTATTGGAGAATTTTCTTCTTTATACGTTAAGGCTCTTTTTGACTCTGGATCTCGAAAATCATATATCAGAAAGGAAACTGCATCTATTTTGATTTTCAAAACCTTGCGTCTGCAAAAATTATCTCATTCACTCTTCGGAGGGGCTACAATAGGTGAAAAGTTACATAATGTATAAGAAATTGAGCTGGATAGTTTAGTCGGTAAATTTATCTGCAGTTTTGATGTTCTTGACAAAGATGACATATGTAGCATTCTTCCATCCGCAAGAAATGGACCGTCGATGCTTATCACGTTTAATTTAGAGGTGCTTGGTATTACTGATTTCACAGAGCCTAAAGCCAAACAAGAAAGGGATGAAGTTGTTCTGCTGTGGAAGGACGATCATCGTATTTTAACAAACCAAGGTATAGCTTTGAAACGCTTGGAGACTACATCCCAAAAAACTTCAGTCACAGAATTTTGTTCCAATATATAACGAGGCGTTTAAGGAATGGCTTTCTCTAAGAATTGGACAAGATTATGTCTACCTCACAGACCTATTATAAAGTAACAGGAGAACACTCGAGTAAGTCCAGTTTTGTAATGCATTGGCCAATCATGTTGACTTTCTCTCTTTAAATCACTGTTTAGAGACCAAGTCTAATATAATATGATTGATTTTACTCTACTTTTGAGATTCAGGGAACATGATTACAGCATTATTGCCAACACTGAAAAGGCTTTTCTGCAAATTAGTGTGAGACCTGAAGACCGAGATTATCTTTGTTTCTTGTGGTGAAATGATAACAAAAAGAATATGTTGGAAATCATGAGTCACAAAAGAGTGGTATTTGGCTTGAAAAGTAGCCCTTTTCTGTTAAAAGCTGTGCATGGCTATCACAAACAGAAATCTCTAGAAGAACCCAGATACAACGAGCAGATTATTAAAAAACTTCTACGAGCCTCAGATGTGGATAATCTGGTAAGTAATTTCAGTAAAGAATGTGAAATCCAATCTTTTATTGGTGAAGCTCATCGTATAATGGGCGAAGGAGAAATTTAATTTGAGAGGATGGCAATATACAGTAGACCAGGATCCAGATCGATTTATATTCGTATTAGGATTAGTGTGAGATTATAAAGCTGAGGTACTTTAAGTGAACTTGGATTGGTTAGAAAATTATAATTTTGAAACTGTATCAAAAAGATCTATTCTTTGAGTCATATGTAAAGTTTTCGACCCCATTAGCTTTATAATTCTTGTTTCATTAATACCCATACTGTTAGAATGTAGAAATGTAGAATAGCTTGGGATGCTAAAATCAAAGATGAAAGTATGAAGAAGTTTTTGAAATGGTTTTCGTAACATCATCAGCTTATGGAGGTATCCATCAAACGTTGTCTTTCCGTAGACTTGAGCTGTATCAATGACATTAGCATTCATACCTTTTGCGATGCCAGTAACAAAACGCACGCCACAACTGTATTTGATCGAGTAGAGAGCTCCGATGGTGTCCACATCCATCTTCTGTTTGTAAAATTATGGGTGGCTCCAGTGAAACTTCTCCCATTAATCGTTTAGTATTATATGCTGCAACGGTAGAAGCTCTCTTGTGTAAGGTAGTACTAGAAAATCTCCAATGGAATAATGTTAAACAATATTTCTGGCCCGACGCAATCATGGTATTAACTTGGATTCGAAAAAATGTCCCTTGGAAAATTTTCGTGAAGAACTATGTTCAAGAAATAAGGAAACTGAGAAATTCTGATCTCTGGAGGCATATTCTTGGAGTTTTTAATCCGGCCGATCTTCCCTCATGAGGTTGCTCAGCAAATTCTTTGTCACGAAGTAAATGGTTGGAGGGACCAGCTGGGCTCAAACAGACTCAAAATTATTGCTCTGTTGGTGAACGAAGATGCAATATCACAAGAAAGGAGAAGGACCGTTTTGAACCTGATAAGTCAATCAGTTGTTTGCTCTTTGAATCAACCAGCTATTTGTAAAGCCAAAGCTTACGGATTCGAGGACTTCCTCCTGAGTTTCGGCTCTTACAGGATTCGCGTAAAAGATCGAGAAAGATGGTTGATGAGAAGGAAACCGAGCAGAATCCTCCAGTAAGAGCTAGTTCCGCTTCGAGCAACATCACACCAATACGGATCCTGACTTATCAACTACACGGAAGTCCGTGTATATTTACTAGGGACAGCCAAGAAGGTACTAATAGATGGCTCAAGGACTTTGATCGATTTGCCAGTTATAACCACCGGGATGATCAAATGTGTCTGGCGAACGTAATTTTTTATCTCGCCGGAACCGCTCGACGGTGGTTCAATAATAATGAAGACACATTTACTAGTTGGATTGTGTTCAGGAATGCTCTTAAGAACACATGTTCCCGTGCAGTTGACGTAAAGCGCCAAGCTGAATGATTACTACTCACAAGTGCCCACCAAATCGATGAGACGTCTGAAGCTTACATTCAAGGTATTTTGCTCTCTCGTGAAAAGCAAATCCATCCATGTCTGAAGACGAGAAACTGGTCCATCTCATGAAAGGTATTGCTGAGAACTTGTACCAGGTCCTGTCATCCCAGGACTATGACAGCGTCGATGCCTTCGTGAAACGCTGCCGTCACGCAGAAAGCCTTCGACAAAGACGTATCGCCCGACCACGGTTTCAGAGGCTACCTAATGTCTGCGCGGTATCGGGCGATGCGGACGCCGGTGAACTCTATTGTGCGCGCCATCGTCAGGGAAGAGATTTAGAAGGTCCTGCCGCAAGTTTAGGGCTAAACGGAAACAGAACCTGTAGCACCGAATGACATAGCATCTGTGGTCAGGAAGAGATTATGGAGGCGCTGGCACCACTCACAGGAGCAGGGAGAAGGAAAAACACTACCAAACGTTCATTTCCAGTTAGGCCGCAGCCAAGACGTGAAGCCAGCCACAGAACTACTCCACAACGTAGGACAGATCTGTGGAGGACTGACGATAATGTGCCTCTCTGTTTTCATTGCAGACGCCCAGGACATGTTCTGAGGTACTGTAGGGAGAGACGTCAGATATCTGAAATTGCAAGAGCCGCAATGACATCCAACCCTTGACGGGACAGGGATACTGACTCTACATAGAGCTTCGACGACGAATATGCACAACTTACTTCTTCCCGAATGAGGAACAGTTCACCTTATCCGCGACGCTCTCTCAACCGCCGATAAACGCAGCCACCAGTATACCGCTCCAGCTGTTCCCCACGCGGAACCAATGAGGAAATCTAGCTCAAGGGACCTGTACAGGAGTTGAAGCCGCAGTTGAAGAAAATCCTACGACGTACACCACAGCCAAGTTGAAAAAGAATACCACTTTTATCACCGTGAACGGACAGTATGTGAAAGCCCTTGTTGAGACGGGGGCCGATTATTCCGTCATATCCGCGGAAGTACGTCGACAGTTGAATGCTCCTATGTTTACTGAAAATAGACCTACATTGAAAACTGCCTGTGGTAAACCGGTAGCCGCCTCGAGATGCTGTGTATTAAAAGTTGATTTGAATGGGACTAAGAGGCCGTTTGAATTCTTTGTGTTTCCTGAATGTAGTCATCAAATGATACTTGGATGGAACTTTTCCGTGCCACCGATGCCGTTATCGATTGTGGAAATCAAGAACTTCCACTTGCAGAAATCTTTCCAGACAACGAATATAAGTCAGAGTCCTCCTTGTTTGCTGCATCCGATTATTTAATTGAAGCAAACACCACACGGCCTTCAACTGTCACTATAGAGGATGGTTGTGGTAAATTATGGGCAACTAATTGTCCTCGACGAACCCAATTGATACCGAAAGGGATGGATGTAGGTTGTTTAAAAGTCATAAAAAAGATGCTATTTGCTCCTTAACTGGTCAGGCTGCAGAACGTTCCAAGGGACATAGGTCCAGGAAAAAGTTATCTCAAGAAAACGTAAAAGAAATTTTCGATACTGATCTGACCAACGCTGAGAAAGACGATCTATTGTGTCTACTGGATGAATTTAAGGACATTTTTGACTTAACGGTATTGCGAGAAAATCCCGATGCAATGCGATGAAGCACAAGATTGATACAGGTGACAGTGCACCAGTCAAACAAAGGCCATACCGTATGTCAGCTACTGAGAGGAGTGTGTTGCAGACGAAATGCAGCAAATGCTAGAAGACGTGATACAACCGTCAAACAGCCCATGGTCATCTACAGACGAGTTTGTGAAGAAGAAATACTGTGAGTGGCGTTTTTGTGTCGA
Source organism: Stegodyphus mimosarum (assembly GCA_000611955.2). Lineage (NCBI taxonomy): Eukaryota > Metazoa > Arthropoda > Arachnida > Araneae > Eresidae > Stegodyphus > Stegodyphus mimosarum. Next base: position 112,590 of record KK117973.1, on the reverse strand, counting down.
TTACGGAAAACTGAACAAGGTACCCAAAAAGGACATCTATCCGTTGCCTCGCATTGATGATGCTTTGGACTGCCTGGGGAGTGCAAAAATTTTCTCTATGATGGATCTGAAGTCAGGCTACTGGCAAATAGAGGTTGATGATAAAGAGAGAGAAAAGACAGCTTTTGTGACTCCAGATGGTCTCAATGAATTTAGAGTCATTCGAACGGATGATGCACACTGTACTAAGAGGCTTCAAATGGAATATTTGTCTTTGCTACCTCGACGATATAATCGTGTATGCACTTAATTTCAAAGAACACCAAAATCGTTTGAGGAAAATACTGAAATGTATCCAAAGAGCAGGACTGACACTAAATTACAAGAAATGTTAATTCGGCAAAAAGAAGCTGACTATACTGGGACACTTAGTCGATCAACATGGGATATATCTCTTTCAACAAAAAGTAGAGGCTGTAACAAAGTTCCCTGATCGGCAAAATATCGATGATGTCCGAAGTTTTCTGTGCTTGTGCTCCTATTACGTACGATTCATTAAAAATTCCGCGGATATCGCAAAGTCCTTGCACGACCTGTTGAAGAAAGATGCAAAATTTTCTTGAATTGCGTTACAGATTGAATCTTCGCAACGCTCAAAAGATTGCTGATCAATGGCACTGTTTTGGAACATTTTATTCCAGACCCAGTAACGAGGATACATTCTGACGCTAGTGGCTATGGCATCGGGGAAGTACTGGTTCAAATTCAGGATGACAAAGAAAGACCAATAGCTTATGCATCCATGTCCCTTACTGCAGCTGAAAGGAACTATTCCACGATCGAAAACGAATGCCTTGCTCTCATCTGCGCAATCAGTAAATTCAGGCCATATTTCTACGGAAAACTCTTCACGGTAGTCACAGATCACCACCCTTTATGTTGGCTGGCCAATGTTAAGGATCCACCCGGAAGACTTGCACGGTGGGCTCTCAGGTTGCAGGAATACGACATAAGTATCGTCTACAAAAGCGGTCGCAAATACTCAAACTTGATAGTGAAACACTCAAACTCAAAAACTATCGTCTACTGCTATCAAACACAAAAATTACCGTCTACAAGAGTGGCTGCAAACTCTCAAGTATCAAGGAAGCCCCTTATAGAACTAATAATTGAGAACAATGAAGATATCCCTTTCTTCGCAGCAATCGTAGATTACGGAAAAGAGCAGCAGAAGGACAAACAATTAAAAACCATCATTACAACTCTTAAGAGAGGTGACGCATATCAAAATTATCAAATAAGAAATGGTATACTGTACAAAAGAAGCTATGATCCCATGGAACAGCAATGGCTCTTGGTAGAACCAAAGCAACTTAGTAGAGGGGTTCTAATAAAGTCTTCATGATGCTCCAACCCGTGGTTATCTCGGATTTGCCGAAACGTACTACCGAATAAGGAGGAAGTACTATTGGCCAGGGCCATATGGGAGCACATCGCGGTATGCTCCCATATGGCTCTGGCCAATAGTACGAGAATGCCAAGGACGAGAGTCTGCCGAGAATGCCAAGGACAGAAATCGCCGCTGGAACTTCCACCAGAACAGCTTCATCCGATAAAACCCATAATGTTTGATTTTAAATGCTTCACAGATTTATAAATGACATATTAAATATATGTCATTATATTAATACATTAAATATACATATTTAATATATTAATATTAAAACTATGTAAACCAAATTTTTAACTTTAATTTGCAATAGTTCCTTGTATCTTTATTTTAATTTGTGTATTTTTTTCTTTATGTCTTAAAACTAGTAACTGCTTGCAATAAATCGCTCTAAACTGCGTCATTACAAAATTAATCCTCTTGCTTCGTTACTCCCAACTTGCTAATGTCTTCGTTACTGCACTTTTTTATTCCATCGAAATTAATTGTTATGAAGATATGGAAAAGGTATAGAAATGCGATGAAGTCGGATGTGCAGATTGAACCCATTACGGTGGGCGTTGTTCATATGAAGAATGTGCTTTTTAAAAACGAAAAGAAATGCTTAATTGGAACAACTTTTAGCATACTTAATGCAACTAAAACTAAGTTTACATACCTTCTTGCCACCAGCATCCAAATTATTTCAAATATACGTAAGAATAGAATGTATATCTTATCTTACTTCTTCATATTACTAGCAAGCAACGTAATATGGAGAAGGTCAAAAAATAACATGAAGCAGAAACATGAAAACTGAAATAGAAGTAAATACAAATGCAAAAAGAATGGGAAAACAAAACAGTAAAATAAATTATCCAAAGGGTGGATAATTCCTTATTTTTTTTTCAAGGAACAGTCGAAAGAATTATCAGCAGAGTCCCATTTTGAATTACATTTGTATGAACTTCAAAAGTGACCTATTGAACATTATTGACCTATCAACCTATTGAATATTAATTTAATTTTTAGCTAAAAATAAAAATTAAAAAAAATTCTTAAAAACTAACAAAAAAAGTAATCCTGAAGATATAAACTGTCCGACGCGATTCGAAAAAAATAGGCATTTTACATTTTCAAAAAATAATAGTTTAAATATTCAATAAAATAAGAATTCAATAGAAAACAAAGAATCGAAATTTTCAAACAAAGTGAAGAATTAAAAAAAATAATGGAAAAAAATTATGAGCAATATAAAATAGTAACATGAAATACCAAAAAGGTAGGAGAGTTCAAATAACTGATAAGAAAGTCAACTGTGAAAATCAAAACTACACGAAACAGCAAATTGAAAAAGCATTGCAAATGAGAGTAAATGCAAAGACAACAACCAATGTAAAACTAGTTTTTTGAGCAGGTAGTAGCACAGAAGAATGCACTATAAGTTAAAAACCAAAGTAAAGCACAAAAGCTAAAAGGCAACCAATAATTTCAAAAAATGAAATTTTTTAATGGGCTCAAAATAGGTAATTAGTTAAAGGGAAATGTTTATTGTCTCTATTCGTTGGCTTGAAAATTCCAAACAAAAATGTAAAATGAAAATGCACATACTGAACAACAGGACAAAAATTGAAATACGTAAGATTAAACAACAGTACAAATTAATTGGACTTATATAAATCATTTAAAACAGAAGGAGGAAAAAAATGCGAATAAAGAAATTTTACCTCCGAAACTTCCAGACTTAAAAAATCGTTTTGAACAGTTTCATAACTTGTAATAAAATCCATCACGAATACGACGCCAAATGTTTGAAAGAGAGAAGTTGTGAAGAGGAAGACATAAACTGGATGCTTGCTTAATTAATTTCCTGTTGACCGATTACTTTTGCATTCCATTCAGAAATGTGACGTTACTTATAATTTATCCGGCTACTCCTAGACAAAAATTTGAGAATTATGAACTTTTGTTAATTTATTTACTAAGTTTTGTTGTATTAATTTGCTTCTGTTTCGGGATTGGTTTCCAAGATTTTGTTTAACTCTGTTTTTTTATTTGGACTTTCTTTGTGTTAAGTAACTTACCACTTTTAGTAGACATAGATTCTAACTTATTCTTTGATAATTTAATAGTATTTCTTAACGCCTCCTATTTCCAGAAATATACTATCTGCCTGAAGCTCTCGTAGAAACTATTGTAATAAATTACTTAACTTAATCTAATTTGCTAATATAAGCAAAATATGGTTATTGTATTCTTTAAAATTGTTGCAAAAATTGTAAGAAACGTTAAACACTTTTAAAGTAAATAACTTTAGTGTTATTTCCTCGAATATGTTTTGCAACAACATCAAGCAAAATGTTTCAAGCAGTTATTTCAGTTTGTTGAAGTCATCTGATAAAAATTAATATATATATAAGCTTTACTAATGAATATTTTTTTAATATAATGATTATACTTTCCCGAAAATTTTAAGAAACACCTAATTTGTAAATTAAAATAAAGAAAACTGCATAAAACAAATAAGGATTTTGTACTAAATATTAAACAAACTGAATTAGTTAAATTTTATCAAAAATATCATAATAATTAAAAAAATTTAAATAATTATTTGAAATTAATTATTCATATTTTAACATTTCAAACAGACTCATACGGAGGTTGTAGACTCATTAGGTATTTTTGAAGAGTAGGAGACATGAAAAATGAGCAATACCCTCGCCGGGACTCGAACCACGGACCTCTCGAATACGCGTCGAGAATACACTACATCACGAAGGCATGCGAAGAAGGCGGGAAAAATATCTTATATACTCCCCCTTTTAAAGGGCGACCGGGGATTAGGGGACCCAATCTCCAAATCCTGGTAGTGGAGAATCATTATCCACCTCCTTTTTTAGTTCGGGCGTCACTGTAGAGATATTAAGATATTTTCGAAGCCGTAGACATGAAAAATGAGCAATACCCTTGCCGGGACTTGAACCACGGAACTTTTCGAATGCGCGAAGTGCGTGCAACCACTATACTACAAAGGCATGAGAAGAAGGCGGGAGGTATGATTATTTGAACATTAAAACCTGAACAATGAAAGCGTACTGAACTTATGTTTCGTCCTTCGTGACTATTTGAACGTAAAAAAAAAAAAAAAAAAAAGGAAAGAAAGAAAGAAAAAGAAAAGAAAAGGGGAAAAAAAAGAGGAAAAAAGAAATACCAAGATAATCTTAATAAGTCCTTTACAAAGTATTTAAACATGTGAAAGAGTCAAGAATACACCCCAACATGAGTTCATTTCTCGAAAACTTTAAAACAATAAAAATGCAAAATTAATGCAAAGATACGAAATAATTTAAAACGTAATACTGTAAAAAAATGAAACTTAAACATGAAAACTATAGATCAGAATCGGGTCTTTATACAGTAAAATAAAAGCACAATGGCCAAATTATCCTAAAATGCTTATACTTAAAATTTTTCACGTAACAAATTTTGCTATTTTCGCTAAAAGTACTTAAAAAACTACAGAGTCGAAAAACGTAGTTAAAAAAAATTTTTAATTCAACACTTTATAATCGTAAAATGGCTTGGCAAAAATTCTAAAAACATTCAAAAATAAAAAGAAAAATTATGAAGTTTAATAGATTTTCTTTAAATAGAGGAAAAGTGATGTAAAACTCAAATATGACACGATTATAAAATGGCGCAGTTACACTGGTGTGCAAAAATTAAGGACGAGACGGTTTTTTCAATATAACTTTGTACAAAAGCTTTCCAAATCAACACATTTAATACCGTAAGATCCCCAATACGTAAGGACATGAGTAATGTAAGCAACACTTACTAAAAGAGAAATCAGAGGGATAAAAAGAAGCTTTATTGAAAAAAAGTAGCATGGAGCGCAATGCGACTGAGGGCCGAAACATCCCTGTGATGGGTGTCCAGCAAGAAACATCCGGTCTTTAATAGGGGATATGATCTCCCCTGACTGCTAGGCAGGTTTCACATCATTTGTGCATGCTGGATATGGGGTTGTTAATGAGCTGTTGAGACACTGCTGCTCGTTCCTCTTGTAGCACCAATCGCAGTTTCGGAATCGTTACTGGCGATAAGTTACGTGCTGCCACGGGTCTCCCTAGTAAGTTCCGTACATGCTTGACGGGATTTAGATCCAGAGACCTTGCCGACCAATCCATGTGTTCAATATCTTCACTCTCCAACAGCTCTTCGACAGTAACTGTGCGATGAGGTGGAGCGTTGTCGTCCATGAAGAGGAACTGAGGACCCATAGCCCTTGTGAAAAGACGCATGTAAGGAAGAAGAACCTCGTTACAATAGCAGTCCCAGGTGACGAACCTCCTTGGGAGATATGAAGGTCGGTCCGGCTACCAAGCATTATGTCTGCTCGAACGAGAACTCCGCGACCTCCAAAACAGTCCCTTTTGATGATGTTGAAGGGGTTATTGCGTGTTCCCCGCTCTGTCCAGATGTGTATGTGTCTAGAATCGCAACTCAGACTAAATCTGCTCTCATCTGTAAAGAGTACTCGTCCCCATTCATTGTCTCTCCAATTCCGGTGTTCCCGGCACCACAGAGAACGCCTTCTCCGATGGGCAGGCGTTAGAGGTACACACCGTACAGGGCGTCGTGCAAACAGACCACCACCGTGCAGTCTTCTGGCCACGGTAAAACGCGATATCGGTCGTCCAGTCGCCTGTGTCGTGTGTCTAGCGATTTCTCCCGCTGTCTGCCGCCTGTTTCTTCTGGCCTGTAAGGCAATATACCGGTCATCTGCGGGTGTGGTTCCTCGTGGACGACCACTACTAAACCCCCGGATAGCTGTTCCTGTAGTTTGAAATTATCTCCAAAGTCGTGAAACGATGCTGTGAGCTATTCCGAACTCTGCAGCCACACTTGTCACACTGCGGCCTTCCTCCAACTTCCCAATGATTCGATCTCGGATAAAAGCATCCAGATGTCGTCTAACAGATTGATTATTCGCAATTTCTCGCTGAGGCAACAACTCGGTGTGATTTTAACTGCTATACGGCGTGCAATCTCTTTGCCAGAAATACTGATCTTACACCGACAACATGTTTTATACTACTCAGACACTCCCCCATTGCGTCTACCTGCATATCTGCGCATGTGCTACCGTACGTCACCTTACTTAATCTCCTGATTGGTCTTTCTGTCCGCTCTGCCTCTTCGTTCACTGATATGCTAATTTTTCGACTTCGTCCTTAATTTTTACACACCAGTGTATTTTAGCACTCAGACTAAAAGCGGGGCACGGAAGGAGCAAGTTTACCATTCTAGTCTCAATTATTTCAGAAAAGTGAAAGATTACCAAAGGTTGAAACACGCGTCCACGGAAATAGAAGATAGTAAGATTATGAGGTCGAAAGTCTTCATGCAGTTTAGCTCCATGCGTCTTTGAAAATAAAATAGCTTGCTATCAAAAGGATAGAATCAGAATTATAATAGAGAAAATGTACATGAAAATTAATTCTTTACATATTAACAAGTTTCTAATTTTAGTTACGATTTTGCTTGAATCTCCTTTTTAAGGTTTCAAATAACGCAGTCGTGCAATAATAACATATAAAATAAAAAAATCTATGTGCATTTTGCATTTCATTTAAACTTATTGAATTGAATTAAATCTACTTTGTCGATAGCACATAAACCACAATAATATAAATCATTCTTTAAAATTCACTGAATTTGTTTACCATAGCAACACTCTGGCGCTAGGTTCACTTTTTAGTGTTACATCTCATTCATTTTGTAGCTAAGAATGCGCAAAAATTATGTATACCGTCTGAAGAGTTACCTAATTGTTGCCACATGTTCTATTCAAATATTATAATTAATTTAAAACGATGTATAAAAGAAATTTTTTTAAAAAAAGAAAGAAACAGTTATTCACAGATGATTCAGTATTTCTCACTCAATTAATTCAGTTCTCACTCCGCGACAAGGCAAAACTACAAAAAAACTCAAAATATCTATATTAAAAATTACGAAGTAATTCTTAAACATTTATTTCCTCAAACAACTTTCAGAATGGATTAAGTATGATTTAATTTGCAGTAATAAAAGAAGGTGCTTTGTTGTTGCGAAGCTTAGTTTCTCTACTCGGGAAACAAATCTACCATTCTGCTAAGTTTCAAATGTAAACAAATATGGCTGCTATGGGAAAAAAAATCAGGCTTAGCCGCACTCAAACAACTTTTAAATTGTTGATAATTCTACACCTATAACATGCAGGTTAATTTAAGGCATAAAAACCTTAACCGGAAGATAAGAACCACATAATTAAATCATTTATTAATTAAATCATCACAAAATCTACCATTCTGCTAAGTTTCAAATGTAAACAAATATGGCTGCTATGGGAAAAAAAATCAGGCTTAGCCGCACTCAAACAACTTTTAAATTGTTGATAATTCTACACCTATAACATGCAGGTTAATTTAAGGCATAAAAACCTTAACCGGAAGATAAGAACCACATAATTAAATCATTTATTAATTAAATCATCACATAAGCAAAAAATGCACAATTTACAAACATATAAGAATAAAGAAACTGAGCTCACTGAGCTAACAGAATG
>KK117973.1:75125-104478 GCA_000611955.2 Stegodyphus mimosarum | reverse complement strand
ATATATATACTTTTGGTGCGGATGATTGCAACCAAAACAGGAGGTATACATCAACATCTAATAGCAGTCCTATATACAAAATTTCAACGTTCTGAGGCTGCTCGTTTTTGAGTTATGCGATATACATACATACATCCGTATAGGAAAAAATCTCTTCAGAATCCATTTTAAATCAGTTTTACAATTTTTGGAGGGAAAAAGAGTCCTTTATTCTGTTCTTACCTACGGACGTCAAGCAAACACATCGTTAAATTGCATTCGATAGCGGTCAAAATGGATATTTTCGTTGAAATATGACGCCCGAAATTTTTCGCGATTACAATACTTCCTTTTTACATCGTACAAGATAGCAAAAAAAGAGATTAAATTTGTTAGCTAATGCCTGCTGCTTTCAGAGAAAGTTTAATGCAAAATTTTGGAAATTTTTTTCCGCTGTTAATGAATTGATGAAAAGGAAGATGTGATTAATTTCAGTACAAATGTAATTAATTTGAATCTTGAATGTAATTAATTTCAGTACAAATATTTCTTATTCTAAGAAGCTGATTGTGAATTATTTTATTTAATACTTTTTACGAAACGTTAGGATCTCAGTGAATCAATTTTATTATACTAAAACTAAAATCTCTTCTTTTGTGGTAAATTTCTTTCCGACTGGAATTAACGCTATTACGAATCAAGCTAGAAGGATAAATATCGTGTTCTTCTATTTTCTTAAAATTATTCATAGCAGTTTTATCATCAATATGTCTAAAAATGTTGGTAATTTTTACCAACTTGATTAAGAGATTTTTGGAAGTGAAATTCCTTTGAAAAAAGATAAAGGCTACAAATATGAGTTAAATAATTTGATCCCATGGGATTTCCTTTTACTGTTGATGAACTGAATCTCTTAGACGAAAGTAGTTATTAAGTAGTGCACAATTAAGGTGTATTTTCCAATTTTCTTCAGTAGTAACTGTAAGAATTGCAGGAAAAAGATTGTTAAGAAGGGTTGAAAGACTGTTCTAAATTTCTGTTAATGAGAAAGATTAGGAGTTATATATATATATATATATATATGCGCGTGTGTGTAAGGTTATCCATACACGGAGCACGAGATGAGTAAAAACTAATCTAATTCATTTATGAATTTACTAAGATGGACACTGAAAAGATGTTAAAAGATGAAATGAATATTATAGCTGGTAACAGAGGAAATTGGCATAAGCATTCGTTAACCGCACAAAAATTTGGAATTCCATAATAGAGTTCGCCTAATACTGAAGAATTCTCTCAGGACTATCAATTACGATGATGTAGCTGGGAAAATTGTAACTTCTCGAACATTAGTAGAAGATGCAACCATTCCAATATTCATCCTCAAGAAGCCGTCTGTTTGTATTGAGGGAATACGTCCGTTTCCTTCTGCGTCTGGGTAACGTCTCCACACCTTAGCGAGTTGCGCTGCGCTGGTTGCTATTAATGATGACATCAGACCTCGCTGACTATATCCCACATGTATAACGCGTCTACGTAAAAATCAATAATTCTTTTAATACACTGCATGCAGTCGAACTTCGATAAGCCGAAATCGAAGGAGGAGGTTGGATTAACCTTTAAGCAACACCAGCTCGGCATCAAGACATATATAAGGCATCAAGGAAAGGTGGTCTCTAAAAGGTTTTTAAGGTATTCAGGAAAGGGACACCAAAAAAAAAAAAAAAATTTCCTCTTGCCGGTTGTACAGTGGAATGCATGCTGCAGCTAAACCAAAACCGACAAAAAGAAAGAAAAAAAAAATGTTGTAAACATATGTGAGAGAATCAGAGTTTTTTGAAATGCTTGAAGCCTCTAAAGTCTTAATCCGACCCTGCTTTTGATAGGGAATTAGAAGGCATATATCAGAAACTGATAACAACAAGTTAAGTGCTTTTTTTTTCTTTTTTAGTCCAAAGGTGCTTTGTTCCTGAGGGACTATTGTTTTCGTTTTGCGATTTTGCGTCGAATCACTCTGAATGTCCGTTTCACTTTTCAAAATGTTGCCACCAAATATTATCGCTCTGTATTATATTTGACGAAATTAAATAATGAAGAATCTGCATAAATGTATATATGTTTCTCGCACTGTGATAAAACAACGGTACCTAGAGCCATCCAATTTTGAATGATGTAATCCTGCTGTGAATATATGCATCTGGAAGCCCAAATTTGAAATTTGGAATTAGTTTTATTATCGATTTCATATTTTATAAAACTTTAACGAATTTTTGATTAACAAACTCAAGGATTTCAAAGCGAGCAATGGCAACGTTGTGTAGAAAAAACATTTTTATCTCCAGTGCTAATATGATAACAGCTGTATATATACATTTATTAATTTTAAGAAAGTATTATACTTATAGGATTTCAAGCCAATTTCATTTTTTAATGAAGCTTTCACAAAACTAAGATTTTTCCTGCTTGTTGCACTATTTCTCTGAAGCGGCTGATTGGAATTTCAAGAAATTTTCGATTAACTGCGTAAACACTCGATCTGCATAAAATAGTCAATTATTACGCTTCTGACTTAAAATCTTTTAGAACTATAATTAAATTTGGTATCATACGAAAATTTCGATACCTCATGCTTCATTGTCTCAATTAAATTTACAATGATTATGTATGCAACACTGCTTAAATATGTACATTTGCAAATTTCATTTCATAAATACATGTTTATATTTCTTCACTCAGAAAATAATGAGCAGTTACAGGATTAAGGTAATTAATTATATCTTTAAGACTTTCCGTAACTATAATTTTTTCTATTTGCTTGCAAGATGTACCCGAAACCATTGGTCAAAATTTCAGAAACTTTTGAATAACTATATAAAACCTTAAGTGAGTTTAAAATTGGAAACTATTACGCCTTCGCCAAAAAATGTTAGAAATTACCTTTCATTTTTACGTTAAAAAATAGTCGATTTTAGTATCTCAATAAATAAATAAATAAAAGTAAAACGTTATTTTGAAGAAACTATAATTCTACTACTTTTAAAGTAGGTCACGTTGTTTTTCTAATTTTCTGAGAGGAAAAAAAGAATCAGGTAAAAACAGTGATTTGTTTATTTATAATACTGCGGGCAGTGCATATAATAGTATTGTATGGATGATAAAAGGGGCATTTTATTTAAAATATTTTAATATTTAGAACATAAAATAAAAATGACAACTACAGTATCAAGGCTATCGAAATGAAAATAAAAATTTTTCCGATCATAAACCAGCTAATTAAGCTTAAGCTTTAAACTGGTGTATACTTTTGACATACTTTCGACATTTTAACGGTACCTGACTCCTTAAGGTATTTATCATTCTCTCTACATGGTAGCGCGCACATAATAAAAACATTTTGTTAAAATTTAACGTGTTTTGATTTATGCGAATCCGTTGTGTGCTGAAATTCCACTAAACTTAAAACAGTTGTTCATCTGATTACCATAAGGGACCATTACCAAGCTTATTTGATAATGCCTAAATTAAACTTCGCGATAGAGAGCATTTGCAAGCACATTTGAATCAAAATTTGATCTTAAGATGGATAGGGTTCACAGAACAAGCAGATTATGTATTAATGCGGTGGTCATTCTAGCCTTCGGATTTAATCCCACGTAACTTTTTCACTTACAGGACACTACTGTCTTAATAACTCACGCTTAGCTTCAAGATCATTGTAATTGCATCCCAACTCTGTGACTCATGTTGATCGTCATATGTCGGCACTGCGGAATTAAACAGATTATTGCAGGTTCCTGTGATGATGATTATACCATTTCAATTTATTAGTCGAAACTTATCACAATCCTTTCAAAGTAGCCCCCTGCGAGTGCCATGTACTCATATCAACGTTACCTTCGAAATGTTTTTTAAAGCTTTTTAGTTTTGGGGGAACCCCTTTATGACACAGCGAATTACCTTACAAGGCATTTTCTTCCTTCTTCTAGCCTCTCTGCGTTATGGTACGGTAGCACAGTCGGCGCGTATTCGAAAGGATCAGGTTCGACATCCGGCGAGGGCTTTGCTCATTTTTTACGTCTCCTGGCATGAAAAAAACCTAATGAATCCAGAGTGGCGCCCGAATTAAAAGGTGGTGGACGATAATTCGTCACCACCCTCCCTTCTTCCAGTATGTCTTCGTGCTATAACGGTAGCACACCCGGCACGTAGTCGAGAGATCCAGGTTCGAGACTCAGCGACGACAATGCAATTTTTTTTAAACTTAATGACTCTACAACCTTTTATTGAATGAGCAAGTCAGAACGTTAACCACAAAGAGCTCATTTTAACCGTAGAAATAAGAGACATTTCATTGTGCAAATATCAGGTAAAAATGAAGCTTGTTCTCATTGAATTTTGGGCAGAAAGTTCATGAACCATACGATCATTGTAAACAGGTGTATAATCGGGGAGAAAAATATATTTGTTATCTATTACACTTCAAGTCGGTTTCTAAGAACTGTTTCACTCAAACGACACACTTTTTGCTAACAATTTAGTCAGTTGGTCAAAATTTATGATGCACACATTACGAAGAAAGTCGAAGAAAAGGGTCAGCATAACCCTGATCGCTGATTTTTCACCGACTTTAATGCATTCTTTTAGGTCTTGCTTCCTCTTTTGATTGCCATTCACTTAATAGCTGAGCTCGTTCTGTATCAAAATCGTAGAGCCATATTTCATCACCTGTAATAATGCATTTAAAAAAGACTTGTCTTAAAAAATATCCGAGACAGCTTAAATCCGCTGTTGTTTTCGGTTGTGGGGGGGGGTAATATTTTTCGAATAACTCGAGAATCCACTTGTCGCAAGCACTAATGATGTTTTCAAATTGCTTGACAGTATCCAAATGACAGAGCTTGTTCAATAATATCTCCAGCCGTTAAACAAAGATCTTTAAGTACTAAATCTCTGAACTGATCGATGTACTACGTGTTAGTTGAAATGGAGGGTCTACTAGAGTTCATCTTTGTCTTCCTTAAACATATTTTACCACTCAAAAGTTCTCGTTTTTGACAAAGTGATGTCTTGAAAGCTTTCTGAAGTATTTCAACCGTTTTTGTAGCAGAAAATCCATTCTGAAAACATAATTCAATGCATAATCTTTGATTAATTTCATTCGCCATTTCGAGAAACCAGCGATCAAAAATTTTTTTTTCATTCCAAACGAATTTATTTACGAATGAGAAAAGAAAATAAAGTATAGATTGTTGCCAGATGTCAATAAAAGTCGTAAAGGCTTCTGAAAAAAAATTTTCAAGCGATTTCTTGGGAGCGCATTCCCCATATTTTTTTATTACAATGCACGCCTACCGCATTAGCAAAAGTGAATGGATTGATATTTGTGAAATAAGGAAAAAATGTATAGTGATTTTGCCTGTGTTTTAGCCTGATATCGGTTGCGTAACTTATTCATTATGAATTTTAAAAATATTTCAGTTAATTAGAAATAAATCTGCTTAAACTACGTTTCTAAAACATAAATTACAGTTTTCTGGGAAACATATTTTTAAATACTACTCGTAAGAGAAGAATGAATGTACTTGTATGCATGATTAAATTACCTTTCTAATTATACCAGTGCAAATAACTGTTCATTTAAAGCTGCAACTATCATAGTTTGAAGCCTGACTCTACAATCTATGTATATTTGACTCAAGGGGAGTAGGGAATTTTATAGCCTCCAGAAAAATTAGACTTATCGGATGTTTAAAGGAATTCGACTTACCGAGAAAAACTAACATTTAATGTATTTCACGTACAAAAATAAATTCGACTCACCGAAAATTCCGAATTATTATAGTTCCGTTGAAGGTTACAAAATAAACAAGCTTACGTATGGAAGTATATGATGTAATTTTAATTTACGAACCTATAAATACACTCGAACATCACTTTTTGGTTATTATGCACAGTATTTCTGTTTCGTCCGTTGTATGTACTTAGCTTGTTGAAAGAAATGCATAAAAGCAGTTTTGAAGTTCCCTATTGTATACATAATTACGTACATACTTCTTCCAAAATTACGTAAATAAATATATATATATATATATTATGTATGTATGTGTGTGTGTGTGTAGCGAATTATTTTCACGAACGTGCGATTAATTTTGCCCTCCCTGCCCTTCACATGCTATAACAGAAAGCACAGCGTGCTAAATTTGCCTACATTTCATCTTGCATAAAACGAAAATTCTATACGCATCTCTTCAACGAGCAGCGATTATCTATAGAAGAATTTTCCCGCGATATTCAGCCACTGGGTCTTTTTAAAGTAGATGTACTGTGAAACCCAGGCTGCGTGAACAACTGTGCATTCGTGCGCCAAACACATGGCAACTCTCGTGCATTAGCCCACCTCGAAAAAGAATACTCTCCAGGCCCCGGTTATCGAGCGAGAAGGCACGGGTCACGTGACCGCAGTGCCGACGTAAATGCACGAAGTTTTCTGCAGGCTGCAACCAAGTACAGGTACTGGCTGCATCCTGTTGTCACGGTAACATGCGCGGCTAGGCGAAATGCCCGCACGACCGAAGCCGCCGAGAAGGGAAAGGCTGCCTTTTCATCAAAATGGCCGCCTTCCTGTGCACTAGACAGCGTCTATATACTCATATTTTTTTTGGGCAATGATGTACAATGTATATAGGTTTCGAGCACTATGCATTTTTTAATGCTTTGAAAGTTGTTAATATGATAACTATATGCATCAATAAAAATATAATTGTTTTTTTTAAATAAATAAATAAAATGTGTAGTATATTTATATTTTAAATACTGTCTACGTTAGGAGTTTTAGATACAAAAATATTTACAGTTTTTTTTTTTCAGAAATTAGTTTTTAGTTTGTTTGATTCTGATGGGAGCAACGGAATGATTCCCAAAGAATACTCCTCTAGAAAACAGAAATTCTACACAGATGAATTACGATAAACTATAAAATAGGAATAAATCCAAAAAATGAGAAAATTGCTGTTGTGTGATAGTTTACCACTCTTTCAAATATTTGAAAATCAAACGCCAAAGCATTGGAAATTTTGAAGCCTGTTGACAGACTGATGATGAATGCGGATATTTATTAAAAAATTCGTTGTCTGCATTAAATATTTTTATCAGTTTTTGAGTTAATCTAGAGTTGTTTGCATAATCTCGTTTTTTAAAATCGTAAAACAATTAAAGAAAAGAATTAAGATTATTTATAGCAGTCTACCAAGAAAAGGATTCGCAAATGTAAATCTTTTCTTAAGCGAAGTTCAGGACTTCTCAGAGTAAATTTTCTAATGTTTTAACATGTAAGAAAATTAGTAGTGGAATAAAGAAGATAACTTTTGTAGTGGTTACTCCCAAAATCACGATTTGCAGGCAGCGGAATCTCGGTTGCATATTGACAATAGAGTGAAATTTGACGACAATGGGCGACAAATTTTCCGCTCTGTTAGATGAAATAATCATGGGTTAAGGTTTGCAGATGTTCCCAAACGCATTCTTCAATAAAAGCTATATGCAAAAAAAATAAAAAAGAAAAAAAAAAAAAAAAAAAAGAAAGAAAAGAAAGAAAAGAATTCATGAGTTATTCTGGTTATATAATTTGAATAGCAGATTAAATAACAGTTATACCTTTACAATCAAACAATGAACATAAAACAATTTATTAACAAAAAAATACGCGCATACTTAATTTTAAAGTGCAAAAGTTGTTTTAAAACCGAAAGCTTCTTTTTATTTAATTGCGTCTAAATTAGGTTTCGCTATGAGATAATTAATTGCCAGAGGAGTATTCTGGAATTCAGCCTGCTACATCTGCTAACTGCAGATTAGCTTGACAATAGCACTGTAGTATTCTTAGTATAGCAGTAACTGATGATAAACTTGAATTGTAAGATACTCAATAGTTCAGTTGATCAAGTAACAAACAAACGAGATGGTGACGGCTGACTCGGGTCACTACTGCTTACTGTAATTTCAGGAAATATTGAATGGATTTAGAACTGCCAAAGGGAATGCATTCCCGTGTACCGATAAGTCTTCTCCATGTAATCTTTAAACATCTGGTAAATACAGTCTTCGAACATCGTGTATTGGCGGGGAAATCAAGTTTTAGTTGGCTTACAAATGAAATGCTATTTTTCTTTCAACCGAAATTTAGTCTTTAATTGGCAGTTTGGCTAACTCTGTGATATAAAGGTCTATTTAATAAGCATAAAGAGGTTCAAATACATGCACTGTAATTACTCGAGATTTTCAAATGTAGGCTATGTAGCTTTCTTATTAAAATATTTTTCAGGTAATGTAAATTAATCGAATTTACGTCCGCCATAATGTATTAAAATTTCAAATATTCAAAAGCTCCAGTTTTCGCTAATAAAAAATTGTTGAGGTAAAAATCTTTTCTTAATTAAATAAATAAATAAGTTCAGATGCAAATCTTCTAATGCATAAATCTAAAAATTAAATACCTCATTCATTTTTTTCTAAGATCAGTTTATTACTTATTTTATTAGTTACTAATTAATTTTTTCAACTAATTAATTATCAGTTGATCATTTAGATAGTTATCAATTAATCGATTAATTATTTTATTATTTTTGAGAAAATATATTTTCTAATCGTTAACCGGAAACTTGAGATTTTTCTGCGTTGTTTCAAAAATCCTCATGATTGTTAATTTATTTTTAGATAAAAAAACATAACCTATGCATTAAAAAGCACAGTTCTTCGAAGTTATAGTACATTAAACCTGAAGATTGTTATCAAAAAATGCATATGAAAGGGCTCTTTTTCGATATCCTCCATGATTTTGCATCCCCCCATAAAATATGTAAAACGAAATTATAAAATGAAATGGATATATCAGTGGATAATTAGGAGCATAATGTGTTCATGTCTGTTATTTCTGTATAAGTAATAGAGAAAAAATCCAAATTTTTCAGACACCGTTGATGCTTGAAATTTTTGAGAATCTAAAATTTTTCTATGCATTGAATGCAGATGAACGTCAATATTATATTTAGTTACATAACTGATAATTAATGTGTATTTCATTAATGTTCAATGCATTCTCTTCTGATCACCATCTTCCAAATGATTAATATTTTTCATATCATAAACAAAATTGTGTTGGACCACCAGCGGCCGAGCTTTAAAAGCTGTTGAACACAGGTAGTTTGGTCCAAGGTTCGAGTCCCGGTAAAAGGGCTGGCTGCATGTGCGTTTTCGTGGTTTCTCCCATGTGTAAAAACATAGATACGAGCCAGTTTTCCTTTAAAAAAAACTCCAAGGGACATACCTCCCTTTCCGTGCAGTGCTTAAGGATGGAGCACGTTAAAAAAAAAAAAAAAAAAAAAAAAATGTGTTGTATGGACAAGGTTATTTTTCATCTCGCTAAAATGACCCTTCTACAGAAGCTCAAAATCACATGAAACCATAGGCTGATCGTCTTAAAGAGTGTTTATTGTGTTTTTAATTTTTTAATTAAAAGTTGTTTATATTAAAGACATAAATGTTGCAATTTAAGAAATTACCGCTATCGTATTATAACGCATAAAATATGAATTTCATTTAAAAAATAAAAAAAAACATAAATCCATTAATTTAAACAAAAATCGCTTGCGTCAATAATTCGCAATTTAATTTTTTTAATTATATCTATGCAAAAATTATATTTGTATGACTTGTAATTAGTACATGTAATTTATTTTTGTATTAATTTTTACCATTATTTACCAATCGTGTAACAACTCATTATGATTTTGTGTAATACAGAAGTTCCTAGGTTCTTTTACAATCCATTTACTAGTGGTTATTTGTTTTGCGAAATAAACATATTTATTTAAGATTAAGTAACAGTTATGAGGTCATAAGAAAAATCCAATATCGCGTTTTCCAAAGACATGAACACTCAGTGGGCTATGTGGGGTTGTTGTTAAAAGAAGAAAATTCTCAAAACCTGAAACAGAGCGGATTTTGGTCTCATACTTTGTTTTTAATATAAAGAATAATCATTCGCAGAAGGAAGGAGAAGACAAAGTTTTAAAGATCGATGTACATAAAAGTCGTTCTCCATAGTTTATCAATATTATCTCAGACATGCAAACAAGAGGCTGTGAGTTTAGATTTTATCAGTTTGACCTACGCCTGACTTTGAAACGGATCAGTATAGCCTTGTCGTCGGATATTGTTAAATTACATAGCATATAAAACTACATCGGATAACAAAACAAATGTCAAGTAAAGTTTGATATTATACTTTGCAGAATTTCGAGAGCTCAAATAATATTATATTGCTATTGTCGTTAGATATAGAATTAGCAGAAATCTGGATCGGATTTGTCCAGTTAGAATATTGTTAAACTATCATTGGAAAAAATAAAATAAATAATATTAAAAATTTAAAAAACTTTTTTTATATACCTAGTCAATTTTATAAAAGAAACTTCAAATTAAAGAAAGTAATTTTTCTATTTATGCACTTGTGTTTGCTATGTTTTTGAATTTGTCTTTATGTGTTATGAAATGTTATCATATAAACAATTTTAATTCTTATTCTGTATATAAATGAAACTAGCCAAAACCAGCATAGATGCTATACATGCTCACTCATCAAAGGTAAAAGAAAATGTTAAACTTTATTTTTTATTAAACAATTTATTTTCCTGTTAAATTCGGACATTGCAAATTTATAAAGGGAAAAAATGTAGTTTAAAATGGAAATCATGTAAACTGAACTAAATTTCTTTTCAAAGCGAGTTTTTAACATTTTGCTTTCAGTAAATATTTAAGTATTAACTAAAGCCGAAATGTTCAGTTAATACTAACCTGGTTAGACTTCAGGAGATAAAATAAAATAGTAATAATAAGAAGAAATTATCGTTTCTTAAAAAGATTTCAGAGATAAAATAATTTGGCAGATGCAGAGAGAGAAAAGAATTTAGCCGTCTTAAGAATCTAAAAAAGAAGAATGGGATTTGAAAACTTCTATAATTCTTAAATTTCATAATACTAAGCTGCGAAAACTACATAATGAAAACTAAAAGTTTCATAATTCATAAAATTAAAAATGTTAGTTACTATCACTAAATTAAAAAAATTAAAACTGTCATAGTAAAATATTTGTAACTTGATTTTTATTATTTTATTTGTTTTCATTTTTATTTATTTGTTTTTTAATAACTAGAACTATTTTGCTTGTGTTCTATAGTTACCACGAGTCTTACACAAGCGCGCCACAGCTCTAACATAATAAATGAAAAAATAAAACATAATAACACTGAAAAAAATTTAAATAGTAATTAAATAAAAATTTAAAACTGAAAACTAAAGTGAGAACAAAATTCTGAAAAGAGAATTATTTCATTTACGTTGTAGAATCACTAGTTTTGTCGATGTCCAGAACGTGAAAAATGTGCAGTGCCCTCACGGAACTCGAACCCTGACCCTCTCGAATACGTGTCGAGTACTGTCTGTGTGCGAGAAGAAGAGGTCTCGCCACAGTGTCTGACGGTGGCGGTCGCTATAGCAACAGGACTAATCTGTTTCAAATAGGAGCAAATCAATGGTTGCCAATTCATCTTTAAATGCGCCAAGAAGGCAAACTGAAAAGTAAATCTTCAAGACACCCGTACGGAAAATGAATGGGTCAAGGCTCGTTTCTACGGCAACAGACAGCTGCAGACTAACTGGCGAGAGCTTTTCTTATGATAGACAGACTGTATGCTTCCAATTACACCACGACAACATGCGAAAAGGAGGGAGAAAATACCTAATAAAATACTGTAGAGTTCCTCACTTTATTCTGCTGAATTAAATGTCGAAGATCTTAGTGCACTGTTAAGCTAATTATCGCTTAGTTCAAAATAACAGAAATCGTAAATTCAAAAAGGTTAATTACCCTTTATTTAAATCAAAATAAGATGAACAGTCAGCCCTTTCTTCGAGCTTACAACAAAGCCTCCACTCGGGCTTGAGCTCAAAAGTAAGAAATAAGAACTAACTATAAGTATGAGATTTAGCCTAACTACCACAATTCCAACGTTAACCCTTAGTTTTAAACTAGCCGACGAACTATCAAAAGGCAAGTAATATACTACTGCAGAGTGTATCATTAGTTAGAGAGACTTAGTCAAAAGGAAACAGGCGCTACTCCGAATTCTTAGCTCTGCCTCTTTCGAAGTAAATTGAACTTTCTTTTGATCCTATTTCTTCCTCATTTGCATTCAAAGCGACTCTAAAACTCATTCTGGTAGGCAGCTGTAAATTCAAATGAGGCAAGATAGGAAACGTTAACTAAATTAAAATAACTGTTATAAAATTCAGTTATATATTCAGTTAAATATTCTTATTTAAATTAACCTTACATCGAATTTCGCAGTATTACACAGTAAGACATACACAGTCCAGTCACATTAATGTGACCATCTGTCAAAAGCCAGAATAACCACCTTTCGCAGAGCGGACTGCTGCGAGACGTGCAGGAAGAGAGTCACATAGGTCCCTGAAGGTGTTCTCTGGGATGTTGAGCCATGCCGACTCTAATGCCGTGGCCAGCTGCGCTAGATTACGCGGTTGAGGATCCATGGCGCAAACAACTCGATCGAGATGGTCCCACAGATGCTCGATTGGGTTTAAGTCAGGTGAGTTTGCTGGCCAGGGGAGGACGGTAAACTCATCCTGGTGCTCTTCGAACCACGCACGTACACTGGCAGCTGTATGGCACCTCGCATTGTCCTGCTGGAAGATGCCATCATCCTGAGGAAAAACAATGCGCATGTAGGGGTGAACATGGTCCGCAAGGACAGATGCGTACTTGTATTGATCCATTGTGCCTTCCACAATGATCAGTGAACCTAGAGAATGCCAGGAAAACATTCCCCAGACCATAATGCTCCCGCCTCCAGCTTGGACCGTTCCGGCAATGGTTGCAGGGTGGTTCCTTTCAGAGGTTTCACGCCTTATACGCCAACGTCCATCTGTCCGATGGAGCATAAAACGCGATTCATCCGAAAACGCAACCTGTCGCCACTCAGTGGACGTCCAGCTGCTGTACTGGCGTGCAAATTCTAGCCTTCGCCGTCGATGAACAGCAGTCAGCATAGGTGCACGAACCAGGCGTCTGCTTCGGAGGCCCAGACGCAGCAATGTTCGCTGAATAGTACTTTGGGAGACACTTTTGGTAGCCCCTTGGTTCATTTTGGTGGTCAGTTGCTCAACGGTAGCCCGTCTATCTGCCCGAACGCATCTCCGCAACCGTCGTTCGCCTCTGTCATCTATGGCCCGTGGTGCACCACATTTGCCACGTCGCTGATTTTGGACAGTCCCATTTTGCCATGCACGGTACACTTTTACCACGGCGGCACGCGAACAGTTCACAAACTCAGCCGTTTCGGAAATGCTTCCACCCTTGGCCCGAAAGCCAATGATCATGCCCTTTTGGAAGTCGGATAAATCGCTTCGTTTCTGCATTACGCCAACGATTGAAATGTTTTCCGAAGCCCTCGCACACCCTTTATATACGCTCAACTGCACTGTGCTGCCACCTGCCTTCTGTGATTGGTTATTTAACTCTGACATGGAAAGTACGTGGTGGTCACATTAATGTGACTGGACTGTGTATATTTGTATGTTATGATTATAAATCATTAACCATTATAAAATTTGTATTTCAGAGAATACACAACGTGTGGTAATATAATTACCCCAGCAATGCATAAAATTAAATTTCTTGCCCCTTCCAAAAAGAGACTTGTGTTGTAAAATTGTTAGTTAGGATTATATACGGCAGATAGCATTATATTTTAGAATTTTCAATATACGGCTCTTCTCTTGAGCCATCGCTGAAGGCAAGACAGCCTTACGCTAACATGTTAGGAAGCACAACTTTTTTCCTAACCTAAGAAAAAAAGCAAACATTGGATTTTTAGATTTTCATGAAAATGGAGCTACACGTGATGTTGCTTTTCCTGTAACAGATCCTAATCTCAGTTTATAGAGAGAATCGAGTATTAGCCTGCATTTTTGGCATCAATGACGATCCAATTTCTAGATGTGAAAGACTGAGATCTTTGATTATGGGGATGCCTGGGGTCATAGATAAGCATCACTCATTGTCGCTAGCAATTTTAAAAGATACTATATATCAAACATTCCTAAAAAGGGCTGCTTCTGTTGCCTGTACAACTCAGGTTGTTCCCAAGAAGTCCTCAGTAATGATACTATTATTCATACTATTATTTTTCCACACATTTTGCCCTCCTTTATGAATAAAGCTCCATCTAATAGTAAATGTAATTAAAAAATGTGTGTATTCAAAGAAATAACACAGTTTTACACATTTCTTTGTTAATAGCGTTGTTACACTTTTCAAATCGATGAAATACTAATTTTTTAAGTGTTCTTTTACTTTTGACTTGTAAATGCCATAACTGAAAATGAATATTTCACCCAGAACTTCAAATTTCATTTTGATTCTTTTTTTTTTTCTAACAATTGTATTTTGAGTAGACGAAATTATTTTCAAGGTATTCAAGCACGAAACATTTTTATTCCCCTCTGAATGTTTTCCAAGCTGAACTATTGAAACAAAAGTTGTTTCAATAGTAATGTTTCTTTCTTGGAAACCTGTTTCTTTCTTGGAAATTCCATTCCTAACCATGATGCATCAAAATGCGTTTTCACATCTTTTTCCATTAGATTTAAATAGGTTCCATATGGAACTCAAAGGGAGAATACTTTTACGATTCCCAGTGTTTTCGCAAAGGTTTTGTTTCAAGCCACATTCGAGCTCGTGGCCCTAATGGTTCTGTAAAACCCAGGTTCAGATGCAGGTTTATTTGCTTTGAGAATAGGAGTGATTTTAGCTGCTTTCCACTCCTGCGGAAAGTATTGCCATCGAAGTATAGTATTGAAAATGTTGGTGAGCTTGAATATTAACTTGAGTGGTATCATCTTCATCATCTTGTTGTTGATTTGGTCAATGCCGCGGCTCTTGTTATTCTTTAAATCCTTAATATAGCCAATAACTTCTGCTGGTTGGACTGGAACGATGTTGTTAGTGAGCGGGTTTGTTGTGTAGTTGTTATGAAAGTCAGAGATAATCTGTTCTGTCGTTGTGTCATGCATGTTGCTTATGCAAAACTGAGATTCCAGATGCGAAAGAAAGTAGAAGAGTTCTGCTTTCTCAATTTCCGTGTAATGGATCCTGTTAGGGCCTTTAAGGCTCGGGATGTTATTGCAGCATTTCCTATCTCTAGTGCATGCCCTCCAGATAAAATTATCATCCGTTGAAAGCAGACTTAGATAATTAATCCAGTTCTGTTGTGACTGAAAATTTTTAGACACCTGACGGTATCATTCAATCTATTGAGCAGTTGCTTGTCAGCAGGAAATCTAGTGCGTTTGTTGTATTCATGCAGCATTCCGTCTTTTAATTAGATAAGTTCCATACTTCTTTTGGGTTTGGAATTTTTTATTATTTTACAGGTACTTCTGTGGGTATGTAATATTGAATCCGTAAAGTCCTTAACCAAACTATCAATGTCACTCTCATTATATACTGATGGCAGTGTGTAATGTATGTTATTTGGAACCTTGGCAAACTTAGGCCAACTTACCATAAGCTTTTTCTGAGTCAAAGAAAAGAGACACAAGATGTTTTCTTTTGAGAAAAGCTTTACGAAAACAGGTTTCTAAAAGGTGCGTATTGTTGTTGTTTGTTTCGCTTCTACGGAAACTACTTTGATTTGGCGAGATTATGTTGTTCTTTTTGAAGTAATACACTAAACAGCGGTTCACTATTTTTTCAAACAACCTGCAAACACAACTGGTAAGGGCCATCGGCCCGTAGTTGAAAGGATTCTTCGGGGCTTTTCCTTGCTTAGCTATATTAATGGGAAGGATTACAGCTTTCTTCCAGTCACTAAAAAAGGCGCGCTTCTTTCACATTCGATTGTAAAGAGCGAGAAGGATAGCCAAAGATTTAAAGGAAAGATGCTTCAGCGTTTCATAACTGACATCCGGGCTAGATCTATGTAGATCCAGACTGGACCTATGTATTTGCGATAAAGCTTTCTTTAGCTCAAACATGCTGAAATTACTATTATAGGGTTCCGAGTTGGGAGAATTGAATGGAATGGGAAATTTCTACGGCTTGACAGAAAGAATGATGGCGGGTTACTGTTTGCACTTGCAATGGCTTATATCTCCGAAGCTTAGCTTGTTATAAAGGTTTCAGCATAGTTTCTCGTATCGCCAAGCACATAGGATGCGGACATCGATCATGCTTGACATTATGAAGTTATTGGTGGAAGCCACGATAGTTGTATGAGATGAAGGTGCCCATTTTGTTTGATGTTTGTGGTGTTTTTTGGTTTTGGTTTTCCTTGGCAGGAGGTGTTTAAGGATATCTAACCCTGCACTCATACTACCTGAATCGAGGGAATCAGATATCATGACCTCTATTGAACTATTACTAGAATTTCTATTTTCATTTAGTACTTCTTTTGAAGGATATTTTTGTTTTGCACTGCTATTTCCTTTTTTTTTATTAAGTGTGCTCGTTTTTCCTTATTTTTTAATCGGTTACGGTTTCTTGACTTTTTGATGTTTGGATGCTAGACATACTGAGGTTTGGATAGCAACAGATTAAGTTGATTTTACAGCACCGGCGAAGGACATACTTGTTCGCAGCTGTGAGCATCAGCTGACGTCTTTGCTTCTGCATACGATGTACTTCTTATCACTTTGGTTTCATAAATTTCCCTTTTCGACTTCCATTTTGGGCAAGACTGTGAAACCACTTATGTTTACCATTGCAGTTAACGCACAATGGCTCAGCGCTAGAATTGTCACCGACCGACCATCAAGCATCGTGTGCCACGACAGGACACCTTAAAACGGCCAAACCGCTGGCACTCGAAGCATCTCCTGGTGTTCGGAATATAAGCTGTTACAGGACAATCAAGATATTCGGCTTTAATATTCTTCGCCAGATCAGGTGAGTCGAAAGTCAGGATCACGTGTTTCATACTGATCACCTGACCTTCCTTACGCATGTTGATCAGCTTGGATGCACAAACATTTTGTTCGGCTAGCTCGGAAATAACTCTTCTTTAGAAAATAACAAAAGGTCAACTCCAGAGTTCACGCCTCAGCAAAAGCTTAGGTTTTTTTCTAGTGACACAGTAATAGCGATTTGCAAGTTTGGTTAGTTGAAGAAGGGAAGCTGGTAGGGTGGCCGAAACTGAATACGTAAGCAAGTGTCTAGAACGGAGATGCTTGATGATTCTTGGCCTGCTAATGCGTGAATGGCCTGCTAATGCGTGAATGGCCTGCTAATGCGTGGACGTACACTGATTATCATAAATTATGGAAAAATCACAAAAATAGCGATAACTCCCTCAAAAATAAGCCAAACCGTGTAAAATTTGAATATGTTGCCAAGTAAGAGTAGCTGAATAAAACTGCAATATGCAAATTAGTGGCGCTGGATTCAGAATACGTCATCTATCCTGGATCTGAATACGTCATAAAAGTCCATGTTTAAGAGCAAGCCCACATTATTCACTGTGATAGTGACATCAGAAATCTGAGATAGCCAATTCGTAACAATGACCTCCAGGCATCATTTGCCTGCAGAACTACGATGGAGAGCCATTTGGGAGACCAGAAGTAGGACAAAGTCAAAAACAAGTGGCCAGATGGATAAATGTGAGTCCTTCTGTGGTTCATAGACTTTGGAGGCAATTTCAAACCACAGATTCGCCATCTAGGAGGTTCAGCCAAGGACGACCAACTGCTACGAGCACCGATAACCGATATTTGACATTATGTGTACGCAGGATTAGAACCGCTACTCCAACTTTTCTTAGATCCTCCATTGCTGCAGCCCCCGGAAGGTTGGTGTCAACGTCAACTGTGCGTAGAAGACTTCACGAAGGTGGTCTGTATGCGAGGCGACCAGCCATCTGCGTGCCGTTCCTCACGCCATAGGAGGGACCGTTTGCAGTGGGCACGACTACATGTCCACTGGACTCCTGATCAATGGAGAGCTGTTCTCTTTACGAATGAGTCCAGGTTTAGTCTAGAAAGCGATAGTAGGCGTTATTTGATATGGAGAGAACCTGGAAATCGTTATCATCCGTCAAACATCCATGAAAGAGATGCATACGGAAGAGGCAGTGTCTATGTTTGGGGTGGTATCTCTTTGGGTGGACGTACAGACCTCCATTTCTTTCCAAGGGGAACCGTGAATGCTCAGGTTTATAGAGATGACATCCTTGATGCTTATGTGCGCCTATATGCCAGGGCATTAGGTGATGCTTTCCTGTTACAATACGACAACGCAAGACCACAGAGGGCTCGCATCGTAGATGATTATCTTCAACAGGAAACAATTATGCGCATGGAGTGGCCAGCTCGATCCCCGGACTTGAATCCTATCGAGCACGTTTGGGATGCTTTAGGGAGACTTGTAGCTGCTCTCAATCCTCCCCCTCAGACCCTTGCCGCGCTTGCATCTGCTTTGCAAGAGCAATGGCTCTCGCTTCCTATGGAACTGATAGACCGTCTAATTGAAAGCCTCACACATCGCTGTATGCGCTGTATTGCTTCTAAAGGCGATCATATTCCATATTGAAGTACTTTTCCTATAGCAAACTGACACCTTCGATTTGTTCATTTTATACATGTGCTAATTTATATACTACCATAATTGTCTGGTAATTTTTTTTATGTTATTTGATACCTTACTATGTGTTGTATATTGTGGGTAAGTTTCATAAAATTCCACATGTAACTTTTTCAGTAATTATGATTTTTGTGATTTTTCCTTAATTTATGATAACCAGTGTATTTGCTTACCAAGAATGGAGACAATTTCTGCAGATCGCCAGAAGAGCTAGATATGCCAAGGAAGCGAGGACAGTTTTCATGTTGAATTGCACTTACAGTGGTACATATTCTCTTCTGAGTAGCTGTATCGATAGCTTCAGCTGTTGTAGGGTGGGCCTGATTCGGGTCTGTTTTCGGTTTGCTTATCAGTTGTTTAATCATAAAAATTGATGCCTTTAAAGTAGCCATATTTAGAAAAGAAAAGATTCGGGTTCGACCGCCCCACACACTATGGAGCCTAACAAGGAAACACAGATTCCTGTGTTTGCGCTAACCGGACATATACGGAATTTGAAGCCCCACAGTCGGCTTTCCTGAAAACAGATACTTCCGAAGGCTAATCCCCAAGTCACAAATAAAAGGTGTGATTTACACCAGTGAGGGCAACTAAGTGCCTCCCGCTTAACTGAAGCAGAGTCCAAAGCCGTGTGTTGGAGACAGTAACTCACCCCTCAACTACCAGGACCCTCCTTTCCAATGAAGCGGGTCTCCACGGGCAGTTTTCTCGCGATTTATTACTGGAAACAAGGACTGTTATAGCATCTCACGACGAGCCCTAATCACAGAAAAGTAAAAATACAAGAAGGGAAGAAAAACGTTATATCTAAGAGAAAGGGAGAAAGAAAAGAGGACGGATCACTGGGGCTCCAGGATAGTGACACCCTTCTTATCAAGAAGATGATACCCTAATAGGTTAGTTTTCCTCGGGATTGCCACACCCCTACTCGCAAAAGGTTATACTCTTGACGTCACAATAAACTGCTGAGAAACGTTTAACAGTCTCTCAGTATAACTACGAAAAACAATTAAAAGACATTTTCTGAAATGTATCATATGCCCTGCGAATTGGCTTATGCATTTCAGTGTCTGTAAGCTCAGCTGAATGATGTGTTTTGAAGCTGAAGTCAATAGAAAATTATTTACGATCTTCAGTTGTAAGGATCTTAAGTTGACTAACCTTTATTTTATTTTAAAACTTTACTACCATCTCTTATTTTCCACTTCCGGCCAGAATTGGCGCGTGAATATGTTTATGCAAATTGTAGTTGCTAACGCTTAAGTATTTAAGTTGCGGCTCTTTGCCAAGAGTAGAGTAGAAGAAGAGAGAGAGAGCCCTCTTGCTACGAGGCTTCACGCGAGCTTGCCATCATTTACTGTCCGCCTTTAAGGCCAGAGGTTTTAATCCTCTTGAAAATTAAAGACGTATTGTAGTTTCCCGCAGTTTGTGTACTACAGACGTAGTAATTTAAAAGGCCAGTCTTAGTGCTAGTCATCTGTGTAAAATATTAAAAGTTAGCTCTTATTTAAATTTTAATTAGTTAGTAGTCTTATATTCTTTTACGTTCAGACCACAAGTGGTTGGTCTTTGTATCCCGAAGTGCGGGAAAGTCTATAAAATCGATAAGCAAATAAAGCGGAATTTTAACCCTTCTTATCTTTGTTGTATCATCTACACACGCACGAATATAGCTTTTAGTAAGCTCCCTTTTCCTACTCAGGACTCCAGTTATATTTGCAAAATCAATTAAAAGAAACAATACAGCGAATAAAAGACAATTTATAATAGCAAAAGAAAGACATCGAATATACATTGGTCATTGATAAGTTAATTAAAGCGTTTGGTATCCAAAAAACAAGAAATGTGAAAATTTACGAAAATAACGAAAGTAATATAATAATAAAAATCCAAAGGGGAAAGAAGTCAAAAAAGAAAAGAAAAATTTTATGCGATTTTATGATTCGAAAACAAACTTCATGGAAAGTGATTAAAAATCACGTAAAAATAAACCACACTTCATACTTTTGAGTAAATGTTTACGATATAGTATTATAAAATGGGGAAAGGGATCAAAGTATGCTGTGGAATACAAATAAAATGCGGTAAGCTCAGTTTTCTTGCATTTTATACTCCTACATGTTAAAAATGCTAAATGTCTTTAACTCTTGGTTTAGGGAAAATATTACAGATTTTTAGGGTTTATTTCACTGAAAATATTATACACTTTAACTAATATTATTTAAATATCGCCTTACAGCTTTTACTACACTTGTTTTCTATTTGGTTAAGGTAAACAGTATAATTTTGAAAATTGTTAATATACAATTCGCATATATTCGCAGAAAATTTTCCGAAATGGGAGCAGAGATCGGAGACAAATAATTACATTAATTAATTCTAATTAATTTACGGTTTTCACAAGTAGATTACAGACTACAGTATTATATTGATAAAAATACATATACACTACTCATCAATAAAAAACATATTTTTCATTCAGTTCCGAAGAACGGAGAGAATAAGTGCCTCTTTAAGTGCCTCCTTACTGTAAATGTATATGCGAAATTTATGCATTTTATATAAAAATGATAAAGTATGAAAACAATATAAGTAAATAATCAGCAACAAGAAATAGAATTTGTAACATAACCTAGTCTTATATAGAAGATATTGGAACTTTTCTTTTTATACGAATTTCAGTCAAATATATAACGATTCCTTTTATTGGCATTAGTTAATGTTTAATATTTCACTGGGAAAGGATGCTTCGTTTCAATATGGGTAAGAGTCGATACACACTGAAAAGGTTATTATAATCAATGTTAAAAATAATAAAAATTTTCACTGATGAACGGTTGAATTTTGAAAAAGACATAGTGGCCATGTAGAAACCGAGACTTTGAAATTAATATAATAATAAACAAATAAAGTTGAAGATTATGATATTTGTTTAGAAGAATTATTTACTCTATTATTAAATATAATATTGCATTTTCTGCAATATTGTAATTAATAACAAAATAGTATTCTCATGTATTATGCATTTTACTAATTTATTTATTGTTTACTTTTTAAAAATATTATATGCTATGTTTATTAACTTATCAGGCAGCGGAGGAAATACTGAATTTGATTAATTTGTGCTATAAAAGAAAAATACTGTATAATAATTCTGCGCCTTCACCGGCATTAGAAATATCTCAGAGTTTTCTCATCCAGTTACGTTACGCCATGCTACACATGGCTTTCCAAGGTGCCAAGTCACAGAGGTGCTGCCATTCGATGTGTCATAAGCTCTTTGATTTATCTTCCAAATTAGAATTTCAGAGATCTTAATTAGTTGAACGATTTAAAGGTAAAGGACGGATTTTTAAAAAATTTTATTATTTAATCAAGCGTCAGTGGATGCAATAATAATTATTTATAATACACTTTTGATAAAATTTATAATACAGTTGATTCATTGAATTTATAAAAATTTCTTTAATTAGCAGTTTTTGTTAATATTTGTACCATTATTGCAGCTGATAAAAAAATATATCTTACGCTCTCTACTACGTTATCTCAGTACAGAATAATTGTTCGCCGCACAGCCTGAAAAGTTTTATATCCTTCCCTTTTTCCGCTATCATCTGATTTGAAGGAAAATTTCAATAATTTAGCTCTAAAGGGGACGAGGAAATGCATATTTTGTTTCGGCTATTCCCATTTAAGAATAACCCCATTTAGCCAAACATATTCTTAAACCAACGAATTCCATTTGTACCGCACATTTATAAAGTTTATCTTTGAAGCGTCGTTAAACAATTACTAAATAATTTTTCCTATTTTTTAATTAAATTTTTTTTATTCATGCAGTTTCTAGAAAACAAAACAAAAGTTGTGCAAAATATCTATTTACAGTAAAGAATTTAAATAAATAAATGTATATAAAAAATGAAAAATTTAAATTTCAGGCTGAAAACTTCTGATCGGTATCGCATACCTCGAAGAATATACCATTAAATTTACAAAAAATTAAAAAAAACTATGTAAAAAAAATTAAAACAAAAAAAAAAAAAAAAAAAATCTGAAAGATTTCAGATTTTAAATTACGTCCAAAGGCCCGTTTTTTTAACGTTTCGTGTGCTACCTTTTTTTATTAAATATCATGTACTACGTACTCAAACCATAAAATTCAGTTCAAAATCAATATCGCAAAATCATTTTAAAATGAACATATCTTTAGAATTTCCGTAAGTCTCATGCGCTGGAGATAAAAATGTTTTTTTTTTTCCCGTACAGTATTGCCATTGCTCGCTTTGAAATCCTTTAGTTTGTTAATCAGAAATTCGTTGAAATGTTACAAATAAAATCGATCATATTCGCAGTAGGATTACGTCATTCAAAATTCGATGGCTCTAGGTTTTATCACAATGCGAGAAACATGCATACATTTATGCAGATTTTTCATTTTTTAAAATTTAATGCAGAGCGATAACATTTAGTGGCAACAATTTGAAAAGTGAAACGGGCATTCAGAGTGAATCGACGCAAAATCGCAAAACGAAAGTAATAGTCCCTCGGGACTAAATCCCTTTGGACTAATAAGGTTAAAATGTTATTGCAATGTGATTTTAGTATGCAGATTTCAGTTTAACGCTTGAAATAAATTTAAGCTAATAGTTACGATAGGCCTGCTATTTTAAAAAAGAGTTCCCAAAAGTTAAATATAGATAAAACATAAAATCTTTAACTGCGAAGGAGCTAATGAATTCCAAATGGATGAAAAAATATTTGCTAAGATATTATTGAACCGTAAATGAACGCTACATTAAGACTTATCTACTTAGTTAATAAAAAGAAGGGGGGAATTATTTATTCAAGTCGTAGCTGTGTATTCATTTCAATGGATGGCTTGCACATATCAAATATTTAAATTAAGGGGAAATCAAGAAATGTTTAATTTAAGGCGAAATCAACGAATTGAAAATAGTAAATATCTCGATGAAATTTCTTTCGAAGTGATTAATATCAAATATAATCAAAGTAAAATATCAAAATGAAAAAAATATTTAAGAGTTTGATATGAAAAACTATTTCTAATTCAAAATTTTATAAGAACATGAATTTCAAAGCAATACAGACATTTTAAATATTTCAAATTTTCTCTCAATATGCTTTCTTCCTATTTAAATTTGATGAGTTTTAGAAGCCATTTTCGGTAGCATTCTTTGTCCTTCGTTGCTATACAAAGGTAGCACGAATGCATTCATTCTTTCTTTTGATGAACCCAGCATGTTGTCCTAGGTCATCCACCGAAGAAATGCGTTACAAGAACATTATTAGGAGCACTATTTATCCTGAAAGCTAGTACACAAAAGTGCAACAACCTCATTTCACCCCTTTTATGATCCAGTTCTGAGTTTTTCTTCGGCGAGCGGGCAAAGTCGTCTGCCGTAAACTTATGCTCATTCATGTAGAATGAAGCAGAAATTTTTCCACTTCTGTGGATAATTGATGTGTTGCATCCTTCATTTGTTTGCCCATGGGATTCAACAAAGAAGAATTTTTTGTACCAAATTCTGGCTCAGCTCTAATCGAAGATTAAATATAAACATCGCGTTTTGATTTGCGTGGCGCAACTCAAGTTTGTAGCTCATTGATTTAGATCTGTGCATTGACAGTTTGAAAGATTCAGTCTGCAGGATTACAGACACAAATTTTTATGAATTTACCAGATTCGATCACAACATATCTCGAAATTCGCAAAAATACTATAATTAATAACAGACACTTTCCCGATAGCAAGCAGCTTAGAATGTTTTTAAAATAATTCTGTACGTAAATATTAGAAAAACATCATTCATAAATTTCAACAATACACAAATTCTAATAAAATTTATATAATAGAATAAATTTAAAATTTTATCAAACACACAAATTAAAAAATAAAATAAAGATTTAATTTTTAAGAAATATGTTAATTGCTTTTGATTCATTCATCTGTTGAGAAATTACAAACAAATTCTGTTGAACGATAAATTAATAATTTTATGCTTTGGTGTAAAGCAGCGCTCTGACAACTGGCTTTTTCCAAGGCTGAGTAACAAACAAAGCTTGCTTCGCGGAATGACAATATTCGTAGCTTCGCGTGGATTTCTATAATAGCTTACGATAATACAACGCTCCTATTCTATAATGTTTAGAAAAAACTCACTAAAAGTTATTCTAATATTGCAAAGACTATTAAGTTCTTCGAAGCAAGAAATGAGAACTGGATTCTAACACAGATCTTCTAAGTGTTAGCTGAGCGTGCTACCCAATTATACTGTGAGGGCACAGATTTTAAAAATACGACAGTTCCTAACCTTTTCAAGTAGTTAAAGGGTGACTGGGTAGAGGCATGATACCCAGTCGATCAAATCAAGTGAAGATTCATTATCGTCCGCCACGTCTTAGTTCAGGCGCCGCTATAAAGACAATTAGGCACTTCGGAAGAAAAAAAATTCCCTGTGCTATCGCCAAGATTCGAACCACGGATCTTTCAGTTGTTAATTGAACCCACTAACCAATTACACAATGACAGCACAGAAGCTTTTTATAGGCATTTAATTTTTCATAATATTAATATAAATTTTAATACTATTAACCTGTCGTGCCTGTTAATGTTGCTAACCTAGGTTGAAATTAAATACAGTATACCCTCGTTAACGTGAATCTCAAGGGACCGAAGAAACAAGAGTTCGTTTCAAAATACTTCGTGTTAATTGGAGGCTCAAATTTTATTTTTGGAATAGATTTTTTCTACGCATTAAACATTTACAGTATATAGTTACATAAGTACGACAATATAGTACATATGTTGTCACCGGATGTTGCACTAAAACGTTTCTAAAGTTCCCAAAGCGTGTAACATTTCCTGGCTGGAGAGTGGAATTAAGTTTTTCTACTCACTGACATTTCTTGTACCTCAGATACAACTGCTTTTACATCAAGTTCCTTTATAGAACACACACGACTACATCGTCATCTGCACTAATAAACTCCTGAAAACTAACACCAGGGTTCACAACGTCTTGTAGACTATGTCATTCATCAGGTGAAGTGGCATCTTCATCCCCATGTAACGCGTCAACAAGATTAGCATCTTTATGTCTCCGGCTCGGATAAAACAGTTCTTATGGTGATGACACGGATTTCGAGGATACGGCGACGGCTTTTATTGTGTCAGATTTTCAGCAGAGTGAATTGCAGTTCTCACAAGTCGCTTGCGATAAGACTCTTCATAACTGCAATAGTGCCTTCATACAAAGGTGGAAGACGACTTATTGCATTTGGGAGGAAAAAGTGAACAATTACATATTAGTTAAGCTCAGATCGTGCATGTTATGGACTGTACACCTATCCAGTGTCTTACAAGTCCAGTGTATCCAGTGTCTATTCTGAGCCACAATTTGAACGTTAAAATGAAGAAACCATTTATGAAACAATGAGCTGTCGATCCCGACTTTCTTATAGTGACAGAAAATATACGATAAAGCATTATTTATGTTTTTAAAACAATGTGGTTTCTCGGACTTACCGATTATCCAAATACGGTGTTTCTCATTGCTGTCTGTATTACACACAAGGACAACAGTTAAGCGTTTTACGTGCGTGCTTTACAGCGCACTTGCCAATTTTTATTCCGAGGGTACGACCTGGGAAAAGGCTATAAAAAGACGTCAATTTCCTCCATACTGTTATCTCCTCACACTTCTTATACGAAATATACTACTTTCTTCTCGCTTGGTCAAATTTATGCAAACCAGTTGGTTTCCCTTTCTTTATCAATTTTATTTGCATTGCCAGAAATCACTAATGATGAAATCGAGTGTCTGTTTTGGAACCACTACAACCAACCAAAGAAACAACTGAAATCTTGAATGTCTACTGAACCACTGTAGAAGTAAAGCTTCGACATCTTAATGCTTAGCACTGCGAAGTCGCTTTGATTTTTTACACAAACCCTATGTAGCAGAATTAAGAATTGTTTTACGTTCTTTTAAGTATTGTGGATAAGGCAGATTTAGCAATTCCATACTTTTGGCAACTGTACTTTTCTTCGATCCCTTACGGTCGTCTTTCTCTAGGATTTTTACTTTTGTTTGCAAATCTATGCCTATCTTCTTCCTCTTGGACTTGAATCACTCTCTTACTGCTTGCAGTTTAACGTAAGTTACCGCGTTCTGAAAGCTACCAAAGAGCCATCTACAGGTCTATCGAAAAATGCTCCTAGAACTTTCGGAGAATAAACGCATGTTAGTGGGAGCTGAAAATTCATATGTAACTAAACTATAGTCTAGTAAATTTATGTAAATATTTCATTGTAAACACAATTCATTTAAATTTCAACTAGAATTATTCATTTAGTATTCTGTGCCCCACTGAGTTTTAGGAAGAATAGAAGATAATAACTCGCCCCGGGAACTATTGGAACAAGAAGACAAGCAACTAATTTTACCTGATTAATTCAGACTTACTCAAGATTCAGCATTAGTCGAACTAACTAACTTTTCAAAAATAAAAAAAGCTCATTTGAAGACAGAATTGCATCTATTGATTGAAGTTTGTAGAGACATTAGGTTATTTGGAAGCAGGGAACATAAAAAATGAGCAACGCCTTCGCCGGACCTCTGGAATACAAGCCCAACGTGCTGACCACTACACCACGAAGGCATGCGAAGAAGGCGAGAGAAATACCTTACACGTTCATTGTTAACACGACTGAAGCTTATCATTGACACGATGATCGCGACTGTCGAGCTATGTTTCAGAAAATACAGTACATTCTGTGGAATTTTCAATTAAACGTTACAGAATATTTATGAAGGCAGCCCTGTCAGAGTAACAATACGAAAAAAATATGAAAACTTTGCACACAACAGACTAAAAAGTAATTCGTGCGAATTGAAATTCGTATTAACCGATAAAACTTCCTATACAATTACATATATCGCTGCCGGGACCGAAATTTTATTCATGTTAACCGAGAGTTCACTTTAAGAGAGTTCATGTTAAAGAGGACTTATTGTAATAGTACGTGAAAGCAAGCAACACATAACTGTTAATTAATGTATCAAAATATTATGAAATTAAATGCTACTTACTTTTTTAATTGCATTCCTAATTTATTCATGATTTATTGCTTTGTCATGCTATATACTTCTGTCTTTCAAAAACTTAAATTCTAAATTGCCTTACGGATAGCCTTATGAGATCGCAGTAAGAACCATGAAGCAGCTATAACGAATAATTTAAAGTCTAAATAATTTCTAGAAAATTTAACAGCTTAAAAAAAAGAACGGTATAGAATGTTTAGCTGAATTTGGTTTCAGAAGGAAAATTGACCGGATAATAAACAAAAACATTTAAAAAAATCGAAAAGATACTTCTTTCCTTTATTAAGCACTTAACTGGTTCATTTTCTCGCCATATTGTGACCAAAAATAAGCATGTTTTTTATAAACAATTTTGTAATCTAGTCGATTACATGAATTCAAATCAGCAGTCAAAAATGTTACAAGTGTTGCATTTATTAATTTAAGGCAATTTTTAATTGCGGCGAAATTAAGGCGTGTTTACTTAAAGTTGGCGTTTTTATGACGCAAGTGCGAAACTGGAAAGAACACTTTACAGGTGATAAAAGGCGATAAAAATGAAAGAAGTAAATTCGCTGTGAAGGGAAATCGTGGCGGTGATGGAGGAGGATTGCTAGTATCCATTTTACAAAAGTTCCGAACCTGAATTAGATCATCTGAGATTTTCGTGTGCTCATCATGACTAGGGAATTCCGATAAAGAACTTTCAGGACTACCAGAATTATTAATAGAAAATTCAGAATCCCTATCTGATCTAGTAACAGAATTATACTCTGTTATGTTCTGTTATCCATTGTTCTTTTATTTCATGACAAAATTGGGTAGAAATACTAATACACTGAACACGTGCAAACAAACTCGTTGAATTTTTTTACGTAATGAAATGCGGTAAAATCTGTCCTTGAACTGGTTTAACGCAATCTCTTCTGGACCGCTAGAGACCTCGATTAGAAACACTGTAAAGTCAAAAATGAGTAAAAGGCGGGAAAAATCAGTGGACTCGTGTAGGAAAATACCCGAGCGGTGTACGGGCAAATCAAAAAAATCCTTTTTCGCAGCACCCGAAAGAGTTAAGTGGTTAAACAATTTTTTAAAATTAGTTACAGATCAACAAAAAACTTTCTATTATGCGTTCAAAAAATCACTTATTAACAACATAGTCCCGAGCTCTTCTTAAATTACCATCTAGTGACTTTTATCATTTAACTAGTTAATTAACACAGCTGTGGGCATTGTAGTACTGGGCAGTCGTATATTGCACTGACCAGCTGCTGAGGGCACCGACCTAGTACGATACTTCTTCTTCCATTTAACAAATTCTTATTCTGCATCAAGATTCTGTTGGGCATTTGTTGATACATACACTGGTGTGCAAAAATTAAGGACGAAGTCGAAAAATTAGCATATCAGCTGAACGAAGAGGCAGAGCGGACAGAAAGACCAATCAGGAGATTAAGTAAGGTGATGTACGGTAGCACATGCGCACATATGCAGGTAGACGTGTAGAGACATTAGGTTTTTTAGAAGCCGGAGAGATGAAAAACGTGCAACGCCT
>KK117973.1:30381-68203 GCA_000611955.2 Stegodyphus mimosarum | reverse complement strand
CACGAGTATTGTTGAGAGAATAGAAACAATATTTTGTTAGAATCGAATGGCAGTGAAATAAGATAGTGGCTAACAAATCGGAATTTGAATACAGTCCCTAAATCTTTGCACTACGTGATGTAAATTTAGTATTCGAACAAAACAAGGCGACAAATTTTTACGTCACATATTGAATAAGAGCGAGCTTAGAAAATTGAGCGATAGTGTTTTGCTTTTTATGCTTTTCAAATGGAAACGTTTTCGTTTCTGTTCTGACAGGCACTTTCCTTTTCTGGTATAAACAACTAAAGAAAGAACTTAAAAGTCTTTTATATGTAAGAAAACCATGTGTTTACCCTGAAGTATGTATTATGGAATATTTTCAGAACAACAAAAATGGTTTAAATTTTGATATTAGATGTTCGTAGTAAAAATACGTTTTGTGGAAGAACAAAACCATTGTAAAGTTTTAAATTAGATCGTTATTTAGGATTTCATAAATTCAATTACATATGCATAAATGAGAATAATTTTTACTAAATTAAGTTATGGATTTAATGACTGCACTTAATATCATGTGTAATTATTTTTCTTCCCGATAATTATAATTCTACTGTCAGAATTTACATAAAATACATAATCAGGTTATGATTATCGCTTGACGCCGAATCTTATATTGTTGGTTAACTGATTAAGATAAAGCACAAAAAGGCTATGTGCTTAAGACAGGGATACCTCCATTGTGAATTCTCTAAGGAACGTTCTCATATCTGATTCTGATAAAACCATATTACAAACTATACAGTAAATTTAACATACACGTTATCTTTAAAAAAAAATAATAATAATAAAAAACAAGAAGAAGCAAAATCAAACAGATCTTTCAAAACACGCTTAATTATACGGAAATTTACTCTAAGGTTTTGTAATATTTAATTATATATTCTCAAGTAGAAAAATAAAAGCATTGAAAACACCAATAAATCTCCGATATTGTGATGTCTAGATATCTTTTTTCTTCTGGCTTCTACAATAATTTAGAGTTTTAAATCTCCTCATCCATAATAAATGCAAAATGCATAAAATGAATTCATAATCTCAGTTTTTTTAATTTAGATAAAACACTTTTTTAATCCATATGCACTTATTTAAAATGTTTCTCAGATTTATTTCTACGCTTTTAGTTTTACTATCTTCGCATTAATTTAAATAGGTGTCGTGAAAATGAACATAGAAAATATTTAAATTACAGTTATTCCGATATTTTTATGTTAGCATTTTCCCACTAATGTATTAACCAAATGATTAGCATGATTACGGAATGCTAATACTTAGACACTTATGTATTTTGCAATAATGAATCAGCTAGAAAAGCATTAGGTAACACTTTTAACGTATAAATAAATAGAAAGTGGTAATTAACGCAATACAGATCTAAGCAGATATTTAAAAATTCATAATTTCATTTTAATTACGTTAAAATTTCAGATAACAACAGTGCAAATCATGTCTTTTCTTTATACTAGAAATTAGTCTCCAAAAATAAAAGCACAGAATTTGCAATAGAATTAGTATTTATACGAAATTATTATTATTGGTACCAAGTTGCGTATTTTATTATTAATACTGCATCATTTCCCTGAACAGACGCCTACCACATTAATGCTAAAAATGGCGGTTACGTTTCCGCCCAGCAAGAGTACTTGCCTCCCCCCCCCCCAGACGCAGTTCATGATGCAGCGGTGTACGCCGCACGGTGCTGCAAGCATCCGCTACGTCAATGCAGCGACACGACTCAAATATCAGTTGACGTCATTTTCACAGGCATGCAGGCTACAGGCAGGCCTCCTGCTCCTCCGGAGCAACAAGAAAAGTAGATTACCTAACTTGGCTGCTTAGTGCTCAACATTTTGATTTTTTCGTCAGCCACATAAAAAAAAAAAAGTCAATAAAATAAAAATTAAAATAATAATAATAAAAAAAAAATCTGAAAGGTTTTAGATTTTAATTACGTCCAAAGGTGCGTTTATTTAACATTTTGTGTGTTACCTTTATTTATTAAATACCATGTACTTCGCACTTAAAGCATAAAATTCAGTTCAACAGCAATATCGCAAAATAATTTTAAATTGAGCATACCTTTAGAAATTTCGGTACACACTCTCAAGCGCTGGAGATAAAAATGTTTTTCTGTACAACGTTGGTATTGCTGACTTTGAAATCTTTGAGTTTGTTAATAAAAATTCGTTAAAGTTTTTGAGAATATTGTTACGAATTTCACATTTATTTGGCTATTTATTTAGAATTGTAATTAAAATTCCTTTTTATTTTCCCGTGCAAAGCAGACGATTTTTGAAGAGAAAGCTACGTCAAAAATAAATAAATAAATAAATAAAATAAGCAGTAAATTGAAAACTGAAACGACGCAAAATGCCAAAACGAAAGTAATAGTCCTTCGGGAATCAAATCCCTTTCGACTAAAAAAAGAAAATCTGAAAGCTTTCGTATTTTACATTACGCCCAAAGGGGCGTTTTTTTTTTAACGTTTTCTGTGTTACCTTTATATATTAAATATCATGTTCTCTACACTAAAACCACAAAATTCAACAGCAATATTGCAAAATAGTTTCAAAATGACCATATCTTTAGAATTTCCAACACACAATCTCTCGCGCTGGAAACAAAAAAGTTTCCCACCCCCGTACAGTGTTGCCATTGCTCGCTTTAAAATCACTGAGTTTATTAATCAAAAATTCCTTAAGTTTTAGGGAATATGAAATAAATAATAAAACAAATTCCAAATTCCAAATTTTGGCTTCCAGATGCCCATATTTGGAGGAGGATTACGTTATTCAAAATTTGACGACTGTAGGTACCGTTGTTTTGTCACAATGCGAGAAACATACATACATTTATGCAGATTCTTCATTATTTAATTTCTTTAGATATAACACAGGCGATAATATTTGGTGGCAACAATTTGAAACGTGATACGAACATATGCAGTGAATCGACGCAAAATGCCAAAACGAAATTATTAGCCCGTTTGAGTTAACACTCCTTTGGGCTAAAAAAGAGGAGGATTATTTTGGTTTAGTGGGTTTAAGTCCATTCAGTTTCAAAATCACTGAAATTATGTCTATGGTTGAAACATGGTTGAAATTCGAAGTTTAAACTTAACAAGCAGAATTTCATACTTAAAGAAAGAAATACACACATAGAAAAGAATTTGAAATAGGTGCGGATGATATTTTCTCCACAGTTTTATTGATTAAACTAATTAATATGACTAATAACTTTTCGATGATATACTAGGTAACAGCAAATATGAGAGCTTCAAATTTTTAAAAGTATTTAAATTCTGTAAGGGAAACACATAAGAGGTTAATTCAGATTTATAATTTCGCTAATGTTTAAAACTCTGAGTAATTAATTATTTATTAAAAATAATTTACCCGATACAAAAAATTAAACGAAAATGCATTCCTCTCCTACGGAAACAGATTATATTAAGAAAATTATAAGTCTAACTAATAAAATTACCCATGATACATGTGTAATGGTTAAGTATTTTATATTATTTTGAAATGAAAACACTTCTTTTTACATATTGATATTCACTCTTATTTTCTTTTTATTTTCTTTAAGTCAAAAGTAGGAAATTCAAATTTAATATTTTCTCTCTGCAACCTATATCCATATTTTAATGAATGTTCGTTTTTGTTTGCTTGTTCTGTTTTGTTGTGGGAAGGTAATGTTGCATTCAATTTGTGATCTATAATAATAATAGTAATAATAATTTACTTATATTATAACAAATAATAACTTGGTCTATCAATACTTTCTCCTTAATAGCATTTCCTGAGAAAAGCGTTAAAATGTTATGCCAAATGTCTGTGAATCACTATTTTTATATCTTTTATCATATGATGAGGCTAGCTTGTCGCTTACATGTGTATAAAAAATTAAAGGTATGAAAAAATATTAACATTCAAATAGCTGTTAAGTCCAATGTGTAATGTACCGCTAAATCAAGTCTAAAATATAATATTGCACAAAATGCTATACATAATGTGAAGCTAATTATAAAACTAATATACCGATCAAATTCGCCGAAACAACCTTGTATTTGGGGTACATTTACTAAAAACACTCAATCGATTTCGAGGGCAGCTA
The DNA here is from genome assembly GCA_000611955.2 of Stegodyphus mimosarum. Taxonomy (NCBI): domain Eukaryota; kingdom Metazoa; phylum Arthropoda; class Arachnida; order Araneae; family Eresidae; genus Stegodyphus; species Stegodyphus mimosarum. The sequence goes on along the minus strand of KK117973.1, from coordinate 64,048 downwards.
CAGGTCCCTCCTCATCAGGAGAGCCCTCGAAATCGATTGAGTGTTTTTAGTAAATGTACGCCAAATACAAGGTCGTTTCAGCGAATTTGATTGTCACATTGGCGTGTTTCTCTTCTATTGTAATATATTGATGTTTCGAAAAATTTAGCGTTATTTTTGTATTCGGTGTTCATGAAAGTAACGCTTAACATATTTCTTTATCATCTCTATGGTTAGTGATAAGAACAATTTTGTCACGAAAATAAGGTTTATAAGCTGACTTCAGCTTTTCATAGCCCAGTCTGGTAAATAACATATTCTTCATTACAAGCAACGAATGCATTTGCGAAATCGTTGAACCCAGTTCTCGAACCCTACTTGGGAATTTGAGGTGTTCAGTTAAAAAAGCAAATGCAATGTTCACCGCTCCTTCACAGCCGCGTTCACTTCGTTTTTATGGGCAATCTGTATTTATATATTGTGCTTCCTTGCACAGCTAGCACTATTTTGACCGCACTGGAGCGACAGATTTCAGGTAAGGCAAATTTCGATAATCTTGTAGTACGCGATATAGCGCTTTTTAGTTGGTCATTTCTTAGATGGCGACATTAAAACGCCATTTTTAAATTAGAATGTGCGATAAAATGTCGAGAAGAAGAAATGATAACAACAACCAATTTTAGGGTCGCCATCTAAACAATAACGAGCTAGCGAAAAGTGATAGATCGCATACTACATGATTATCCAAATTTCTGTCAGAACCGAGCGGCTGACTTGAGGCAAGGCGAATATTGCATCGAGCAGGAAAAGCCTAGCGCCAGCCCTGTTTCTTTGGACTGAAAAGTAGAAACTCGGAAGACGCAAGATTGATGGGCGAAAGACTGCTATCCATTTACGGTTACATAAGTTGCTGACAAAAATGTTTGAGGATGTATATTATCATCATGAATGCAGTTGCATTCAGTTTCTTTCTTGAGCTCTTCTTAGTAATAGCTTTTCGAAGCTTATGGAGTGTTTGAATATACGTTTTAGGCCCTATGAAAAAGGGTAACGCCCTTCCTTTGACAAATTCTCCTTCTCTAGATCATAAAAATAATATATTTCGTTTTATATCACAAAATTGGAAAACGGGACTTGGAATAAGCTAAGGTTTCCATCATCATTTGTACAACAATGTGACCACAACCCACTCATGCAGAAATCCTAGATTGCCGTTATAAATCAATTTGGTTATTTATTGATGATTAGAGTCTCTGATCGCCCCCTCCACACACACACTGCGTGTGTTTTCTTCACTGACAAATTCTTCTTCGAACTTTTTTATTCATCTCGCGCATATTGCTTTTGTTAATGGTATCGCCTCTATAAATATCCTTTAGCTTTCTGTAATTTTCATACAAAATGCATTTTTCTTTTAGTAGGATCTCAATAAATGGAATGTGATGTGTGGGTTGTACTCCTTAACTATTATTTACTTGCAGTAAAAAAAACCTGTTATTACACGTTTGCATACAGTAATAATGGTCTCCAAAGTGGGGTATGCGTAAGTGACATTTGGGCTGCGCCAAAGAAATAGGCTCACGATCACTTGCAAGTGTGTGATCCTGTATCACGTGAGAGATTCTCTCACTGGTAGCTGTGTCTACGCACACATATCTATGATATTACATTATATTATATATACCGTTATATTATATTCAAACTGTTAATTTGCATTAGTTTCAATAACCAAAGATTAACAAGATTATTTCCAAATGCTTCCCAAATCGCATTCGACTATTGTTTTAACTACATTAATATTGTACGAATAAACACACCTAAAAGTTATTTTAAAATAATGCAGTAGAACTCCGTTTACTCGAGCTAATGGAAAGCACCCATTTCGAATACCTATTTTTTTAGTCCCTTCTGGGCTAATTTGCCCAGAAGGGCTCTTAATTTCGTTTTGGCATTTTGCGTTGGTTCACTATAAGCGGCGAATCACTTTTTAAATTGTTGCCACCAAATATTAGAGCCCTTTATTATATTTAAAGAAATTAAATAATGAAGAATTTGCATAAATGTAAGTATTTTTCTCCCATTGTGATAAAACAACGGTACCTAGAGCCATCCAATTTTGAATTACGTATGTCTCCGCCCGAATGTGGGTATCTGGAAGCTCAAATTTGGAATTTGGAATTTGTTTTATTATCTATTTCCTATTGTGCAAAGCATTTATGAGTTTTTGATTCAGAAACTCAGCGATTTCAAAGCGATCAATGGAAACACTGTACGAAGAGAAAAAAAAAAAAAAAACTTTTTTTTATTTACAGTGAGTGAAACTGTGTATCGGAAATTATAAAGATATGCTCTTTTAAATATTTTGTGACATTGCTGTTGAACTCAATTTTATGGTTTAAGTGCGAAGAACATAGATTTTCTAAATAAAGGTAACACACAAAACGTTAAAAAAAAAGCCTCTTTGGGTATAATATAAAATCTGAAAACTTTCAGAATTTTCTTTAGATGATCCAAGCTGGCTAATTCTGGCAATTAAAAGAAGAAAATGTACGTATTATTGAGTGTATTAGAATGCATTTCGATGTATCTGCATCGAAATGCATATTTACATAGATATATTAATTAAAAAAGGATGATCTTCATCTGAATTTCCGTTTCATCAACGCAACGCCCACAGTGTCACCATATCTTTAAGGTATACGCTTACGCTAAATTCTTAAAATTGCCAGTTCATTTCTGAATACTCGTAGAGAGGTCCGTGGTTCGAGTCCCGGCGAGGGCATTGCTCAATTTTCGTGATTCCTGCTTCAAAAATACCTAATGTTTCTACAATCCTATTTAGGATAACATCCCTTTTGGGCTGATAAAATGCAATTTATAAAGGGAAAAGGACTGCATAGTATCCTGTGAATAAATGTAAGTGTTCAATTTCAAGATCTGCTCTTGTAATATTGTCAACATGTGCGGTTAATCCATGTATGAACCTCATGTCCTGGCAAAAATTTGGAAATTTTTCAAAATTATTCCTAATTTGAAGTCTGAGAGATAAAAGACTTTTAGAAACATTTTGCAACACTCCACATATTGTAATGAATATAATCTGTCAAGGAATATAAATGTTTAAATATCCGCAAAGAGATTTATTTCACAGTTCACTCTCCCTCCCCACCCTGCTTTTCTGAAGTCTGTACTCAAATCAACTGTTTTCCTTGTAAAACAAATATTTATTTCTGACAAATTAAAGTATGCGGGTACTCGGAGTTTCTTATTAACATAAAATCGGATTGATGACACTGCGGTATTATACAGATACATTTCCAAATGATGAGGAATTTGTATTCATGCACATATTCTCGCTCTGCGAAAAACAGCGGATCCAGAGCCACCAAATTTTAAACGCATTTAGTTCTTCACCTGAACATATGCAGCTAGGAGTGAGAATTTTGATTTTTATTCATTTCTCATTTTGTGCGAATCTTATGAATTTTTGATTAACAAACACTTTTATTAAAAAGCAAAGTGTTGCCACTCGGCAAACAGTAAGATATTTCTGTTTCAAATGTAGTAAAAAAACTCTTCGATTTAAAAGAAAAAATTACCACACGACAAATTATAAAATAGTTGTCTTTTAAATTTAATCAACAAACTCAGCAATTTAAAAGAAATGAGTTATCACTGCCCCATTAAAATATTTTTATCTTCCACGCGCTAGTGAGTCCTTTCACAAAGACATTTAGTTTTTTGTTCAAATTTAATTAGTCTTTAATATATTAACAATTTAAGCGATTTAAAAGTAATAAACGCAGTTCGTTATTTCGCTGTTATTAATTATTTGCTGGACCGATGAAATTAACAAGCTGAAATTATTAAAATCGTTTTACACATATATTTCCTTTTTACCATTACTATTTGGCGGTTGGCCGCGCAAGGGACTAGTAGGATACATAAATAATATGTAATATAATAAGACAGAATATTACTTTGATTTTAATATCTCATTGATTCAGCTTCCCTGACATTAATTCCCATACCCTTTAATTTCAGTACCTCCAAAAGGGAGGGGAAGAGCTCGGTATTGAAAAAGTAAATGTCATACATGCAATAAAATATTAAAACACAACTAGTAAATAATTTTTAGTTATCAGCCCCAATTTATTAATAATAATATAACTCTATTCACATTAATAATTTGAAAAATAAATTAATAATTCCAAACATTTTGCGATTCTAAAATGCACTCCAATTTTAATGACTTTATACGGGAAAAAATATGCTCCCTAGAATTGAAGAAATATGACAATACATTAAGAATTCAGATATTATTTTAAAAATATATTCCAACGACATTACATCGAAGACAACGACATATGTTAACACCGTCTTTAACTTGCTTTACATAAACTTCCATATTTCGTAATAATTATTATATTTTTTGCAGAGCAATATTTTCCATTCGTTCTGTCATGCACGCGAATCGCTATTTTATCAAAGCCTATGGCGCAAGGTAAGAAAGAGGCCAGACGACAATGCTTCCTAAAGATAGATCTACTGCAGGAGGCATTGGAGAAGGGTGGAGTAACGCGAGGCGAGTTGAAGCGAAGCACGACGAAGAAATGGAATCAGCATGGTGAGGAATAATCGAACACATGAAGCTGCACAGATTTAAAGCCCAATGTAGATGCTAAGGGATTGCAATTCTTATTCAATTTTAATTGGCTTAAAATAAATCACAGAGTCCTAGTTGAGAATCCCAGCAAAATGTTACAAAGAGTTTAAATTGCCGTAACATTAAGATGTCGATGCATCGTAAATAACTATAATCATTTCCATCTTGTGAGCTACAAACTGGTCAAAAAATGTATCTAGATTTGTTCATAATATATCAATTTATTTAACACAGTTTCTAAGTGCAGTTACATGAGCTGCTATACTTTACACAGAGTATTTACATGCTCACATATAATACTTTATAAGCCAGTCACAGAGTTCTAAATAAGATTTAACTTTATACATTAAATGCTTGTTTTGAATTCTGTTGAATTCTATGACAAGCTGTTAGCCACTTTTACAGTGAATTTTAAATTCTTTTCAAATTTAATGGATAATAAACTATATTTCTGTAACGTATTTTTTTCCCCTCTTAGCATCTGTGACTTATGAAATGGCTTATAAAAGGTGCAAAGAAATCCTTGAGGAAAACTACGAATGAAGTTCATAAAAATTTCTGACTGTGCAAAGCATCAGAAAGCATAGGTGATGCAAGAATAAAAGTTGTTGATTTCACGAAGTATTGCAAACCAAGGCGGTAAATCAATCCGGAAAAAAAATGAGAAATTCTTCTTTAATGAGTTTAAACTACATATTTCTACAAGGCTTCAATAACAATTATGAATAAAGCGTTTTGCTGGAGGAATAATTTCCAAACCCTGCGAGGTTTAGATCAGAAGGTACCAATTTTCAGAATGCATCTTAGGGCCATGTTGCGTTTTGTATCGTTTCAACAGAAAGTTTGTTTATTTATTTAGTTCATTATGACAAAACACACGAGTGTTGCCATCTTAAGTGGAGGAAGGACTTCTGTGAAGGAATTTCTATGGAAAATTGGCCCGTATTTATGTCGTGCATGCAACCAATCATATCGCGGGATCTGAACCCAGGATGAACCCTCAATGTTCAGCTGCCGTATCTAATAAACAGCTAATATCGCCTAGTCGAAGATTCTTACGTTGAAGAACTTTTCGTCAAATACTACCGAAATTCTTGAAGAAATTAAACGCCGTACTAATTTCCTGTCATTTGACAGCAACAGATAATGTAACAAATGCTGAAATGTAGGTGCCAAACGAACTAACCAATTTCAACAAAGAAAAGTGATTCGAAGTATCCAATTTAAAAAAAAAAATAAATGTAAGGAGAGAAATTCCCATCGTGGCAACTGATGAAAACTGGAAATTCGGTAATTTCATGTGTTTTATAGCCGCCCAGACGGTCTAGTGGTTAGGGGAGCCTGACTGTGATACTAAAGGGCCCGGGTTCGAATCCCGGAGAAGTCCTGGATGTAAAACTGTCTGTCCCTTCATAGGCGGTAAGGCGGTAAGTGGTCGCCTATAAGGTGCCTCCACGATAAAATGGCCACCACTTCTGGCTTTAGTAGTGGCCAATGCCATTATAAGTAAGTGCCCTCCATTGGGGATTTTACAGTTAAAAGAAAATATTGTTCGTGGTATTTTGATCTTCTTCCGCTATCAACTATTCTGATTTTTCTCAAGAGTAAAAATGTTAAAAAGCAGATCCATTCCGTGCAGATAGATAATAAATACCTAAAATATGTACATTTTACAGCCAACACTAATCGAAAAACATAAGAGTTCTTCGGTTCGTAGAAAATGCCAAATCTCATGTCACTATGAGAGCCTTGCAAGAGATAACCATCATCTAGATATCAAATTACCTGTGCTACGATTTATGTTTTTTTAGTTTCTTGGACTTTTACCAGAAAAATGTTTTACTTATGAGTCTTTTATCAATCGGTTGGCTGAAGATTTCACTATCTGAACAGATATTAAATTTTTTAAAATTGTGCATAAACATCATGTCTATCATTGGCTGTAAAGTATTGATGCTGCCGGTAATCGCGTAAATTAAATAAATCGCACGGATTTATTTTTTCCTTTTTTCAAAGGCCTCTTCATGTGCAAACTTGGTAGAACAGCGGTCTGTGTGTGATCATCTGTTGACAACGAAAGTAAAAGTTTCAAGGAATTCAAGTAATTCCAGTTTTATTTCGTAGTTTCAGATAGTCATATCATAATAGTATTGCTATTTATTTAGTCTTGTGAGACAGTTTCATTTTTAAAACTTTATGAAACAGAATTTTTAGACCTTTGATTATGGCAATGTACTCAAGGGTTGTCTGCTTAAGGGAATAGAAGCTTTCCTGGAGTACTTTTTAAGGAAAATTGGCTGGCATCCATGTTAAACATACAGAAACCACGAAGGTCTCAGCGAGCTTTTTCTCCTGGAATCACACCCAGGCCGAACTACCAGCGTTCAGCGTTCAGCGGCCGCTCTGTCACTGATGAGCTTTATAAGTCTAAAGATTAGACTCATTGTTAAGTACAATTGTAAGAACAATTGAAAATTTGAAATTAATTTTTGAATCAAAAGAAGAATTAATAAAGTGATACAGCCGTTTATAACGGATGACGCAAAATCCCGTTTTGAGACTAACAGTCCATGCGGGCTAACGCCTTTTTGGGCTAAAAATGAAAACAGTTAAAAGCGTAATGGCCTCAACTTGTATCTAAGAACAGCCACAGAATGTTAGCTAGCCTCATCAGATGAGCAAAACTTTAAATCATTTTGTAGTCAAAAAGAGCTCTTTATTTCAGTAAGCATCAACAATGCTCAACACGACGGAAATTTTAAATTAAATTTCTCGTTGCTTCGGGCTATATTTAAATAAATACTAAAGAAAAAAGTAATTTCCAGTCGCTGTAGCTGTGAAAACAATTTCTTGTTTCCTCTTATTTGAGAGAAACAGGTTTTATGGTTCATAGCACAGAAGCCCAAACGAGGTTACATTTGCATATGACTGGAATATTAAAATGTGAATTCTAATCCGGACAGATTTACAGAAAGAAAATGGCACAATGTTTACATTAAGAATATACTTGATTTTAAATTACTTTTAAGGACTGTCGTAATTCTAGAAGTTTTTTAAGGACGCAAGTAGCAACACAATATTATTTTAAATAAAAATCTAACCCAAATAATTTGTAGGCTTATTTATAATCAGTTTTATTGCAAATTTTCACCAGTCTTGCAAATTTGATTCTATTTTATGATATTCTTTGTGTTGCAGAAAGTTATGAAATGCTTTAGGTTCATTATGTATGATGCACATCAGATCATGGAACAAAATAGCAAAATTTTCTTGCATAATATTTTCAGGAATAAGCAACAGAAAGCATTATCCCTACATACAATGGACTCTTTTGTATTAGCAGCATCGCTAGATAAATTAAGTTAACTCACTTAAAGTGTTGGAGTAGGGAGGTGAAGGTGAGAACTGCCTAACGAAAATAAAATGCCCGACAATGCATTCATGATACTTAACTGCAAGCAGTGGGTTTTTCTGGTGGAACAACGAAATGTATTCTGTTCATAAATATTTGGAAGTCGTTTTTTATAATAAATAAAATACAGGTAAATTAGACCCGTTCATGCTCTATTTAAAAAAAGAATTTTTCAATTGTGGGCTGATACGTTTGAGTCGACTAAGGAATCGACGAATCGTTGTCAACCCGTAGCATCTTTCAGATTGCACTATTAAATTGTTTATCAGATGAAAAGAGAGAACCAGAAAGCATCTTAATAACGTTTTGATGCTTTCAGTGGCAACAAGATTTATTAAATACTTACCTTTAGACAAACAGCTTCTATGCAGTGGTTTCTCTGTTACTTAGAAAAGTGCTGTAATTATTTTGTAGAGACATTAGGTTATTTCGAAACAGGAGACATGAAAAATCAGCAATTGCCTCGCCAGGACTCGAACCATGGACCTCTCGAATACGCGACAAGTGTGCTGACGCCTACACCACAAAGGAATGCTAAGAAGGCGGGGGAAATACCTTATATACTCCCCCTTTTAAAGGTGACTGGGGATTAGGGGACCTCGGCAAATGCTGGTGGTGGAGAATCATCATCCACCACCCTTTTTAATTCAGGCGCCAGTTTAGATTTATTAGATTATTTTCGATGATTTCGATGATGATGGTTTAGATTTATTAGGTAAATACAAACTGAAGAAATGAGCAATACCCTTGCAGGGACTCGAACCATGGACCTCTCGAATACGCGCCGAGTGTACTGACCACTATACCACGAAGGCATGCTAAGAAGGTGGGAGAAATACCTTATATACTCCCCCTTTTAAAGGGCGACTGCGGATTAGAGGCCCAAATCGCCAAATCTTGGTGATGGAGAATTATCATCCACCAACTGCTTTAGTTCGAGCGCCACTGTAGATAAGTAGGTAGGTTACGGAGGACGGGGACGCCTGGTGTCTAACAGAGGTAAACAGGCATGTGTCCCACGCCCTCCTGTAACTAGGGCAATAGCTCCCTTCAGTCCCACAGGGCTGCACTGGGAGTTTATTGAGGTTGTCAAAGGGAAGTACATGGCCTTACAAGGACATTAGTAGGGTTGTATTACGAATTGAAGAGGTAAGCTGTGGTGTTACAGATGGTAAGTACTTAAAAGTAAAAATGCAATAAGATATACACATAAAACCTCATAAATACACATAAACAGATAATACACAAGACACAGAGAGCAAAATACATAAAAACACAACACATAAAACAGGTACATACACATAATCACGTAAAGCACAAAAAGACATACATACATATTGCCACTGTAGGGACATTAGGTTATTTCGAAAGAGGAGACATAAAAAATGAGCAATGCCGTGGGAACCACGGACTCGAACCACAGACTTCTCAAATACGCGCCGAGTGTGTTGACCACTACACCACGAAGGCATGCTAAGAGGGCAGGAGAAGTACCTTCTAATTTTCATAGCTAAAACTTGTTTACAACTATCTGTTCTGTAACCTTGGATTGAGATTTTTCGACATATACTAAATGGGCAACAAATGCTATTTCACACTCTTCACAGCGACTATACTTGACACTGACAATAATTAATTTCGAAGAATAGCGAATTTTTACTCCAAATATACTAAAGATGCCTATATGCTAATAAAAGATTGATTATGTGCTGAAAAATGCATTTTACAGCGGTTTGACAACGAAACAGAAGCACTTGTCTAATATAGTACACCAAATTTAAAACCAGCTCATGCATTTCTGGTTAAGAACGCAGAAAAGTTTCGAATTTTATCACCCGCCGCAGAGAGTGGTTTGAATTTTCAGTAGCGTTAAGGATGCTTTTAAACATCAGAGCATTGAAAGGGTATATATTCGAGCTCAAAAGAGGACAAATTGTCGGTGCTCATTAGCGTGATGATCTGTTACCAAAAGACAATGGATCATCTCGATGTATAAAGGGTCACATTATCCATTTCCGTGTTCGTATATATAACATTATGAAGAATTTTATCCAGCTGTAGTCAAGTTAAGAGAAAATTATCTGAAAATGATATTCGAATTTTAAAAAAAATTATAGACAAAAAAAAAAAAAAAACTTGTTAAAATAACGACAGAACTTAATATTCTCATGATCTCATCCCATTTCTGTAAAAGTTGCTTATCCTAACTTCACGTGGTTAATAGTCATGCGCAGACAGTACAGCAAATCTACTGGAAACTAGTACCGGTGCTAAATACTGATTTCGCAGATGTCACGAAGGAAATACTTAGGCAGTATACGATGCAGAATATGCATCGTTATGCATCGTATATCATACTTCTTCAGAAACACATGATAAAGTGAGTTTTATGCCCGGAGTGATGACTAGAGGTAAACCGGTGATGGTCTGGATTATAGTATTGTGAATATCTCTGGTAATACAGATGTCAACCGTCACATCACTTTCAAGGACTATGAAAGGCCTAAATCCATATAGCTATTAAAACTTTGTACCCTGAAGGTACTGCCGTTAGGCTGAAACAATGGATAGAAAGATACAAGTTGATAGAAATATCAGGTTGTTCAAAAGGAAACTGGACTAAGCCAATAAAATTTGAAAACTCAAGCCATGTCTTCATGCTCTTCAAAAACGTTTTCTTCCAGATTTATGCATCGATCTCAGAATATATCACAAACTTATAAACTCTTATATCACAAACTGAACATTGTTTGGACGTCTTTTAATTGTTGTGTGTGAAGCATTCTCTGAATTTCTTTGAATATGCTCTAGAGTTAGAATAATTGAAATGAAAATGAGAATTTGAAATTGCTGTAAACCTGTGAACCGAAAGAAAAGACTCCTCACAATGGAACACCTCAAATTCCCCAAGACCAAAGCGGTTTGAAAAAGCTTATTCAATTGAAGATTATGCAGATAATTTTTCGATATGAAGCAGATTATGATAATTCATGCCCCGAGTTCAAACAGGCAATACAGAGTTTTATTTTATTGTTTTGCAATGGCTGAGAGAGGATTTTTATCACATAAAACCTGCTCTGTGGAGAGAAGGAAATTGGTTACTTGACCACGAAAATACAACGAAGCCACTATTTCTGAAGACGCAACAGTCTTTTTTATCGGAAACGGAACTATCAGAATACGAAAAATTGATCTTCATTCTCTTACGTAACAGATATGGCATACTTTGCGTTTTTGAGTTTGAAATCTAAAGTGAAATGTTGCTATATTTTTATTCCAAGTCACATTTTTTTATTTCACACTAGCCGAACTTACCACGCCTTGCTGTGGCTCAGTCTAGTTAAATGGAAAAGAAAGAAAAGAATAAGTGCATGTTTCTAATATGTTTAATTTCACAATGCTTATTGGTATACAATATTTTTTGTTGTTCCACTGTCTGTGCAAATACAGAGATTGCCTAGCTTGCCAACTCCAGAACACGCAACATATAATTGTCCATGTGAGAAGAAATCCTTACCTAGAACTAAATCTAAACTGCACAATTCTAAAGATTGGCCCTGAGCTTTGTTGATGCTGACTGAAAACGTCAATAGAATTGGAAATTGCAGTCTCTTAAACGGAACTGGCATATCCGTTGGAGTCATAGAAATGCGAGGAACATGGACATCTTCACCTTTAAAAGGTGAAGATGTTATGATTGTTGCTTCTCCGACGTTGCTCATTAGTTTTTTTTTTACTGAAAGCCGCGTGTCACTGCAAAGCTTTGGCAGTTTGATATTTCGCGACATGATAATAGGCACGCCGATTTTCAGTTGCAGTACGTGCAGTGGCATCGCTGGCAGATTTTAAAATTCTGTGTGATAATGAACCGCATCATCTGCTTCCACAGTGTCGATGGAGTTGTAAGTGACTGCCTTGCCTTTAATGTTAGACTGAATACTGTTGTTACGTTCGTATACGTCTTGACCCCAAGAATAGCTCGTCCACTCAGCCAATCGTGTTCTTTTAATTGGTTTGAATATTGGGAAATACTTCTTCAAAAAATTCTTCTTTTGACATCACTAAATTGCAGAAGTTATGAGGCAATGAAATTCGTCCTGTGGCACGTGAGAGATCAACCGGTAGCTTTCCGTCTCCAGTTTCCAGCAAATGATATGAGAATATCTGAGCTGATCGATCATTTTACAGCTGAACACGCATATCTGTAGTTAACTTCAACGTCTTTACGTGTCGCCACAAAGTAAAGTATTTCATGTAAGCATTTATTTCGTCCGCTGGTGTCGATCGAGGGATTACAGGTAACGTTTGCCTGAAATCTCCTGCAAGCAATATTAATGCGTTTCCAAATGATCTGATGTTTCCATGCAAATCTATCAATGATCGATCAAGAGCCTGGAGCGAATTTTTGTGCGCTATTATGCATTCATCATGAACAATAAGTTTGCATTTCTGCAATACTTGTCCCATGTCGAATGCTTTGAAAATGTTGCACGTGGGAGTACAATGTTTCCTAGTAGCAATGTTACAGCTGTTTCGGAAGATACAAAAGCTGTTTTTTGTGATTGAATTGCTGCCAGAATCAATATAATTTGGAACGTTTTACTAGTTCGTCATGGCGCATCTGAGAAGAAGATTTCTTCAACTTGTTATTGCTAATTTGTATTATTTGGTCTTAAATGTCTTTTTGTTCAAGCGTTAGCTTAGGAATATTTGATTGGACAAACGACAAAAGATCACCTGTGTTATAATTTTGTTCACGATGCAATTCTACATCGAACGAAGCAGCAGCAGATCTATTAAGTGATTGCATTCCCAATTAATTGAGGACTTTGCTCGTGATTTCTATGCACAAATCTTCAATTGCTATCAACACTTCGTTGTAGAGTTCTGCTGTGAAATCTATGTTCGTATTTGAATTTTCCTTGCGTATTCGAAGAAAAATATCTTCACCATGTGCGATTTATATTTCTCCCATAACTCTGTTGGAGATGAAGGAGAGCCGATGGTCAGTATGATTGCAAACAATGCATACATTTGATTTGGATGTGACATGCTGCACGCGTCATTAATGCATACTTCCCAGTGCCAGTCGTTCTTCAATAAATTCAGAGCTTAATATGTACTGCGGAAACTGACGTGTGAAAGCAGTTAAAATTGCAGTCGGTTGATTTAGGGGTATACGTTGCAAATTGGCAGCTATAAAAGAAACGTGTCGTTCATTATCTAGCTAAGTGAACAACAGCTGGACTCCGTTAATGTATGAGTAATGAAAGAACTCGCCATATAGCTTCATTGCTGATTATGTATCTCCCAGCCTGACACTGTGCGATTTCATGGATATATATGACTGCATTCCTATCACTTCGTTTTGGCTGCGCACCAAAATAACTGCCATGTTGCTGTCTTTATTCACTTACTTACAAATGTATTTGATCGATTTAACGGAGTTACAGTATTCCACGCTTGTGTGCGCTTTGTATGTTTTTTGTAGCAAAGGCGAATATGGAACAATCCAACGGTTATTTCCTTTCGCAGTAGTATGGTTACTAATTTACTGCCATCTTCTGCTGATCTTCTTCTGTATAAAGGATTTACATCCTTTCTTGTAACTATGTTGGATAATAATGCTAATAAATATCGCTTAGAGCATTTTCCATCTATCGTGCATGGGTAATTTGAATTCCGTGTGCTGCAAGGTCCATATATCATATTTTTCGTCAAAACTTCATGCAAATCCTTATCGACGTCGACGTCGGGTATTTCAGCGCATATTACATCGTCGATTCCGTTTGAAGGGTTTTTGTTATAGTTTGTTATGATATTAGTCAATGTACATGTGGAAATTCTCTCTTTTGCCATTTCACTGAATACATCCATAAGCGCACTGACCCGAACTTTTCATGCTTTACCATGAAATCTATCAGAGATTTCAGCTTCTATCTGAAAACACATCGTGATATCATGCTTATAAACCGGCAATTGCCCAGTATATCGATATACAATGCCCCTGGGCGACTGCCTAAGAGTGTTGCATATCGTCCTAAGCTGGATTGCATGTGAATGTGATGAAGAGGTCTGGGCGTCGGTAGTGACAAACATACTCAATTGCATCTTGAATGTAATCATGCATATGACGTGTACTGCCTGTATATGAAGATCACTAGTCTTCTAAAATTAGTTTTATTACCGTCGTTTGCAACTGCATCTCGCAAGTGAACATATTTTTCAAAGAGAAACTTAGTCTGATGCAAAAGGATGAATATCAAACATTATGTTTGATTTTGGCATACATATCTCTGATGTATTGCTGAAAAAACTGACTTCTCTTCATTCTTTCGAATACGGTATGAATCGATCGGTATGAATAATAGTTCATTGCACTGCGTTTCTTATTTGTTTCTTATCCATTGACTGGAATTATCATCTTATCGTTGAAGAGATATCCAGCGGTAACATTCCAAAAAATTATTGCAGGCCATCGTAGCATCGATGAGTTTCTGCAATTTTTGTCAACTAATCGTTTCCCCGAAGAGAAAATTATCTTTAGGCTGGAATGAATCTCCGACTGTAACAACTGCCACATCATCTATAGTCGGAGTATTGAATCTTCAAAATGTTCTCCAGCAGGCGTTTTATCAGCATGAATAACAATCTTGTGGGCATTAGATGGTATCATGTTAATTTGTTTGAACAAAGGCAGTAATTGTCTTTTCGTGAATGAGCTCTGGCAGTTGGGAAACAATCTCGGCAGAAATTCTGCAGCGCGCATTAAATTCATCATTGCCATCACCGGTGAAATATATTTGTATGAATTTATGACAAACATCTGAGAACAGAAGAAGGCAGCCGGTTTTATGATAAATTTGTCCTTTCATTTTGAAAATTGGTATGAATTCAGCTGTTACGAACAACGTCTTTTAGAAGCACGAGTTATATTTCCTGATGTTAGAAAGGAAATTCTTTGATTCGGCGGTATATTGGGAAAGTAAAGTTTTTAATAGCTCCGGCGGTTCTCCAAGTTCAGACAGTTTGATTTTTCTGGCTGCGCAACACATTCCTTTCGTTTCTCCATTAAATTTCAGAGCCTTACAATGAAGCCACACTTCAGCCATAGTGCCGATGAGAACAAGGTCGGCTCAAATTATAACGATAAGCTGGGTCGATTCCGGTACAACCACAGTACCAAGGTGGTTGTAATCGCGTGATTGCTAAGCACGGACTCGTGTTTGATGTTAATCTGCTGTTCTTCTTTGACGTCTTTCAGCCACTCTCAGCTTGTCGCGTTCATTCTGTTGAGAATGAAGTAGATTTGAGGTTGCAGAACTCTGTTGCCTGGCTCGCAACCATGCATCCTTAAGTTTGGCCAAGGGTTGCTTTGCTACTTTCCTCGGTAGCTCATCTGAACCACTCTTTGTCTGTGCGTTCGCTGACAGGGCTAAAGAAAAAGAGCCCTGGTTCGCTGATGTCTGTTCTTCCTCAGTTTGATTTGCAATTATTTGTCGCACTGCTTCCGCTCCGCGAGTACGATGAGCTAAATTTGATCTTCTGCAAAGCATTATTCTTAAGCAGATCGATAATCCGCTCGAATAAAAGAACCCCGAAGAGGTCAGTTTCACGGTAATTTGACTTTAAATAAAAATCAATTAGTACAGCTCAATTCCACGGAAAATTGCACTGAAAAATAAGGAAAAGAGTTAAAAAAGCGAAATGAAAACAATGAGAAAAGAAAAAAAGTAAACTATACTCATGAAATGAAGGCTATGGTAAACGATACAGCTCAGTTTCAGCGCAATGTCACACGAAATAATTAAATCAAAATGAAAATAAATCGAAATCTAAGAGAATTCAATTTAATAATGCAATTGGAAACATTGAAATGGAATCGTAAAACTGGAAATCGTAAATGGATCGTAGATTGGAAATACTGAAATGGAATCATAAAAAATTGAATATAGCGTGTTTTGCTATTACGTCCAATAGATCGTACCGTTTTTTTTTTAAAAGGCATGTTTTTAACCTGTCACAGGTTTGACATCTATATAATAGGGGCATAAAAATAAGCGCATATTCTAATGCAAAGTTGTATCAAAATTTTAAAGCAAGCGGTGAAGAACTTTTGGTGATTTTAGATTTCGAACAAATGAATATTTACATTTTTATTTATAAAGCCAAATAAGTAGTATAGTATCAACTAAAAGGAGATATACTTACTTAATTAAGAGACTTTTCACGAAGTGTTTTCAAAATGGTGCTCTCATATGTTCAAGGAATCAGTGTACAAATGCAGAACAGAGCTATTCTTGTGTATGAGATGGAGACTGCATTAAATTAAGATTAAACCACTAACCTGGCACAAACAATGTTTTAAATTGTTCACAAGTGAGGAATGTTGCACTTCTGAGGAAGTTTCTACTAGAACATGCAGTGAAAGTTAGGAAGCAAAAATTTGTGTATATAATACAGTATAAAATATATTCTAACTAATATTATAAATTGCGAATGTGAGTTTGTTTGTGTGTTTGTTTGTTACGCTTTCACGCCTTAATTACTTAATCAATCCTCATGAAATTTTCAAAAATATTTTTGATACATTAGAAAAGGTTACAGGCTATAAAATGTAACTTATCTGTTGAAATTTAACCTATATAATAGGTTTTATAGCTTAAAATGATTGTCGTTGTATAAATATTAAATGTTGAAAGTTTCATAACGATAAATTGAACAATGTAAAAGTTTATCTGCGAGCGCAGGTGCGTGGCTTAAACCACGCAAACATTTCATAGCCTATAACCTAACATTAACGCGAGCGAAGCCGCGGGTAAAAGCTAGTATATACATATGCTTAAAATAAATAAATAAATATATATATATATATTTTAAAATACAAAAAAAAATATTTGATAACGATAAATTCAATTTGGATACAGTGTGCTTGTTCGAGCAATAAAAATTATTTATTTATTCATTAAATAACTCGAATTGTACACTGTTTCTCAGTAGCAAAGCAAATAGAAGCAAATTCTATTAAAAAAAAAGAAGAAGAAGAAGAATTAAGACGAAAAAAGGAAGATTTATGAATTTTAAGGGTGAAACATATTGATATCGATATGCAAGTAATGTAGCCAAAGGTGATTTGCGCTTTCGAAAAATTTGCAAAGAAGGCAAGCGAAGAAGTAAAAGTTTACCTTGCTCACATTTCAGTACTCAAAGAAGATTTTTTTTTTCAGCCTTAGCTTTGATTTTCTATATAAAAAATGCATTTGGGAAACTCTCAGTGTTGGCGTACTGGTGGCAGACTTCAGGAAGATAAATTCATCAAGTCACTGGGTTTTGATGGTCGCCGTCATGTGTTATGGTTGTTAAAAGGCCGCACCTATTTCCTGATTCAGTAATTAACATAGCAATAGTGAAATCGATGTTTGAAATGTTTGTGAGACGAAGAGTACCAAAGGAACTTTTTGCCAGACCACCATAAATTTGCGTTACTTTGAGAACTAAGACCAGATGTTGAACATTATGAAAGTAGTACCATCAGTGCATAGTTTGGAAAGAAGCGCTATGATATAACGTTTCTTTCCTGAGGACTCAAGATTTATCCTAGAATCAGAGAATAAATATGCAAGGATCTGGAAAGCATAGACATGAGTACAATAATAGCAGCGAATATCATGCCTTAGTTGGGGAAATAAGGTGTTCTGAACTGAATATGTTTTGAATTGAATATAGTATTGACCTGGAGGTAATGTTCATACTCAGGAATTAGCATATTCACTGGGTCTCAATGCAGTCAAAAAACTTTTAAATGCGCAGAAAGCGCTGTCAGTGCCCATAAGATCCTTCTTAATAGCTAAAAGTTCCTCCCTCTTTTCATATGTTATGGAGGATCATTTGGCTGGAAGAATTAATTCTCCTTGACAGGTTTGCAAAATAGCCTTGATATGGGGGACCGCATCCCACATTAAGGCTTCTTTGTTCGGATTGCACTAATTAAGTATGAAATGCGCATTTATAAGTTTAAAAATATATCTAAATATGAATATTCTTTATTATTATACCTATGAATAAATATACTAACTAACTATTTCCTTGCAAAATTTGTAACTCAAAACTTCACTTTCTGTGAGAAGTCGAATGTACTATTTCGGTGCTTAACTTTTGGAGAGCAGTGCGATTTCTCAAGACGCACGTTAAGGATGAATGAGTACTACAGTTCTCTATAACTTTGGTAATATCTGAAGAAAAATCACATTAGAAGATTTTTCATAAAGACATCCTTATTCTATTTGCTTCATTTTTATTCTGTAAGCAAGCAAAAGAATCTGAAATTTATGTGAATAGGATGCCTTTAAAGCACAGAGCACTATCCGATTAGAATCACGTACACTTATAGCTAAATTTGTTCGAGTCCAATTGGGCATGAACCGAGTTCGATTGCAATGGTAAAACTAATGTGAAGATCCTTAATAGCTAGCCGTGTTCGCGAAAGGTTTTTAATAGAAAACAGTATGCAACAGGGCTGCACATTCAGTGCTAGGGAGATAAAATAGAGCTGCGTATATCTACTGAGCTGCCCAGCCGGTTTTAGTGGTTAGTGAAGCTGACTACTGTGCTGATGGGGACGAGCTCTAATCTCGGAGAAGGCATGGATGTTTTGAAGCGTATAGTGTCTTTGAGGCAATTCGGCACTCAAAATACGCACAGAGCCGAAAGTCCTTTCAAGGGGTTGTTAGGGGTGGGAGAACCTCGGACCGCCCCGCAGGGGACGCTGATTACGCTCTTGAGAAATAGTTAGTTAACGAGTTAGTTTTGAGTGGGAAAACAGAAACCATCTCTCGTGTGTTTCAGCTCTGCCAAGAGCATTCTTAACCTCTCTAGCACAGAGATTCAAGCGTCGGTGGCTGGATTTTCCGCTACCTGACTTGAGAGCAACTTGCTCGGAATGGCCAGTTGCGACCAAGAACGGCAACAAGTCTTTTTGCCTTTCGTCAGAATCTCGGCCTACACCAAAGAGAAACTCCCCAAAGACTTATATCCTAGTAACAGGGCAGGATATTTTTAACAGACTTTGTTCATATTGTTCAACCTACCTTACCCGCAGTATAGACTTTTTTTGGCGTCTTTATATTTCGTTTTTGTCTAATCCTCTTTCGTTTTCTATTCAGAATCGACAAAATTAATCTCGTAAAATATTTACATATAGCCTAGAGTATTGTATAAATTAACTACGTTCCTCTTTATTCGTGTTAACTCGCTACAATCCTATTTGGATTATATTCTGACCGTGATAGGAGCACGAGAGTCATCTTTGTTTAGATTGCCTTAGACAGCATGGATTGATGGATTAAAACTAAACCCAGCTAAATATGCTTTGCAAAAATCTTCTCCTTTCTGGTATGTCTTATAACCCATTCGGAGGTATAGCCGCTTCCTGAAAAACTCAAGCAATAACCGAATTTCCAAAATCTAAAACTATTACAGAATACAACTTTTTTTTACATGCTTTAATTTCTCCCACCGTTTCATCCCAAACTCTGCCATAGCCCACGATCCATTGCATGAACTACTAAAAGACTCCATAAAAACGACAGATGGTCAGTTCCTTGGGACGATACTTTAGCTTAAGGATTTGAAGCATGTAAACGTGATCTTAAGAATTCTGCTACTGTAGCTTACTACGCTCCTCATCAGCAGCTATCCCTTACAGCCGATGCTCCTAATGTTGCTGTCGGTACTGTATTAAAAGCATTCAATGGAAAAACTTGAAAACTCTAGCATTCTTTTCGCGTAAACTGAGCGTTACCAAGCAAAAGAACTGCACCTAAAGAGCTCTTTGCAATCTATTCAACTGTAAAACAATTTCAGTATATTATTCAGGGTTTTGTAATATGCACGGACCATAAACCCTTCACCTTCGCCTTTTCACCTTGAAACTCTGATTCAAGTTCACCTGGGGCATTCAGGCACCTCGATTACATATCACAATTCAGAAGAATATAAGAAATGTTACTGGATCCGATAATATTGTGGCTAACTCTTCATCCCTGATAAATGATATCCACCCAGCACTATGGCTGAGGAGCAAGCTAAAGATACTCAGTTATCTGACCTGCTTGCCAAGCATGATGCATCACTTCAATTCCAACTTTTGAAAATAATTCTTAATTAAAAATTTAATGTGACGTTAGCAGTGAAAAAATTCAACCATACGTTCCAGAGAAGTTACGCTTCTCAATCTTTAGAGATGTCCATAGTTTATGCCATCTAGGTAGTAGAGTCTCCCTTAAACTTACCAAGAACGATTTATTCGACTTGTTCAAGAACGTGTTATGCAATAACAATTTGTGTGGCCATGGATGTTATAGGATATGTCGAACTGAGCACGATCGTGCATAGACTGACAGAAGTGGAAAATTTATCGGACACACTCGTACCCCTTTATAGTTGTTTCCCGTTGTTTCTCAAAGATCTGAACACGTTCACCTCCACATCGTGAAACCCTTGCCTTCATCTGAGGGATATGCATACCTTGTAGCTTTTATAGATCGTCTTTCTTTTTGGCCTGTTGGTTTGTTGTAAAGGATATTAGATCTCAAATAGTTAACACATTCCTTGCACACTGGATCGCAAGATTCGGAGTCCCACAAATTATAACTATAGACCAAGGACGACAATTCGAGTCTCAATCAATTTCCTTACTCAAAAAGGTTTTAGGAACTTGCCGTATTCGAACTTCCCATGCCACCCGTCTATCAATGGATTGGTTGAACGATTTCACCGGACACTTTCACTGGAACAAGCCTTGAAGTGTCATCATAACACACGCTAAACAGAAACTCGTGCGATTGTCCTTTTTGGCCTCTTTCTCAGCTTTCAAAGAGAACCTTGGTAATAATTGTTCCAAAATACTCTATAAAACAACATTTTATTCACCAGGACAATTCTCGCAGCCCTCAAACCTCCTTTTGCAGACGGATCCTGCAGTTTCCTCTAGCACATGTGCGACATCATGCGGGTATTATCTCCAGCTTCTACTTCTGCATATATTCAACCTTTCTGTTTTGTGCACCCTTCCTTAGCGACTTGCTTTTATGTTTTTGTGCACAATGACATAGTAAATGCACAATTAACACAACAGTACAAGTATCCCTATCACATTGTCAAACGAACTGGTAAACACTTCACCATTCTGATCAATGGAAGAGAATTCGTTACTGGAATTGAAGGTTTGAAGGCAGTCTTCAACACTCAGTATGACTTATCACCAATAACTTCATATATTCTTAGTGATAGTTTACGAGCAACTCCAGTTCTTCCTACTGACAGGTCACCAAAAGCATCAGTTATCCTAGCCATAATTCAACAACCGCGACCACTAGTTTAACGTAATTATTAAGCGAAGTACCGTCTTTGCCTCTATTTGATTGATTTGCCTCTGATTCCCGTCTTTGCGTCTGGTACAGTAAGGAGATTTAATCCTCGCTATGTATGATGTGTCAGTACTTATAGTACTTGACAGGGGAATACTGCGGCGGTTTGTTTAACCGTAACTAGTCTTTTGCATTATTATTTATTTTTTAACTGTTTATTTAATTGTATTATCTGATGAACCTAAAACTGCAACTTTGACTGTAAAGAAACTGTATGTATGTAGCTTTAACTGTATCTGTATGTAACTCTATGTAGCGGCTAGCCCTGCGGGCTGAAAGATTTAGCGGTTGCAAAACAAGACATCTGTTTACCTAGTCTGTCAATCGGTCTTCGTCCGCTGGTGCGCACAGTGCAGATGCATGCATCCTTGTAACTTGTTTTTGTTAAACATAAAATTTGTTGCACTATGAAAACTACTACTCATTTATTTTACTAAGCGAATTACTTCTCTTCCAGTATGACGACTATATCTTATGATTTAGTATATTACAGTTTTGTATTCGATATAGCACAACAATATTAGTCATTAGGCTATTTTGCAAGCAGATGTGAGAAATGAATAATGTCCTCGCCGGGACTCGAACCTTGGACCTCTCGAATATGCGACGAGTATGCTTCCAATTACACCCCGAAGGCATGCTAGAAGGCGGGAGAACCTTATAACAGATGTAGTTGTCTTTTATACTTTACAGTTTATGAGATCCTTTCCAGGAAGTGGATTACTCTGACAATGTATGTATTTAAATAAAAATTATTATTATTATTTATTAATCAGTTTAATCAAGCAAAAAGGATAGTGAACACGAAAATCGTAAAAGGTGTTTCATTACTGTATATAATACTAATTTTGATGTGGGGGCATATGACGTGATGCGTAAAGATGTAGTTGCAATCGTGGCCGATTTAATATTTCTTTACAAAACAGTTTTAAAATAGATGTACACAGCTAAAGTGCCGCAAGATATGGACCGGATCTTGAATAATTACATTTGTAATTGTCTCGTCCTTATAATATAGTATTTCACAGTAAGAAAGAGAAGCGACGAGAGCAAACTAGTAGGACAGAGAAGTCGAAAAGAACTGCATAGATTACAACATAAATATTAGCGAATTAAAGTTTCACTTTATTTCTATTGGTTGATTAAGGCTTTGGTTTGCAAAATTGAACATTATTATTGATTGAAAGATTTCTTGCATTGCGCAGATATATGCATCATGAGCATCATATATAAAGGACAAAGATTAATTTTGAAATAACTCAGTTCAGAGAGATTTATTGTAAGTAAATTATTACTGTTAGGATACAAACGGGAAAGAACCAAATTAAAAAAAAAAAAATAGAAAGATTATTACAAACTCAGGTTAGGATTTTATTTTACATATTCTGTATTGTATATGCTTGTAGCAAAGAAATAAAAAAATCAAAGGAACCTGTACAAATTATCTCATACATGGCATTATTAATATATATTATTAATTTCAATAATGTTCAAAAGATTTTTAAAAATCATCTGCTAGCAATATTGTAATTTAAATATACTTTAAATTCTATTAGTTGGAAATATTATTACTAATTTGAAGGTCTATGTTAAAAATCTTACGCTGCGTGGAATGGCAGCATTTCTGAATTGGATATTTGCTAAGCCGCATGAAAGATCTGACTTTTGAGTTTAAATATATGTATATAAGAAAAAAATTAAAATATTAAAGTAAAAAATAAAAATATCGACAAATTACGTAAAATAATGCGTAAATTTAATAAACGGCATGATTTACATTAGAAGCTGCCACACTTTTTTTTTTTTTTGAATCCGTTGATCTTCTAGGAGGTTTAAAAAAAAAAAAAAAAAAAAAAAATTTCGTATTGTTTAGAATTAAATTCCCTTAAAGTTTTTCCATGAAGGAGACTATCATTAGATCTGAATTATTTATACTATTAAAGATATTTTATATCTTCCAACTTTCATTCCATCGTCTCGATGCTAAACAATATAATACACAATAATTAATTTATTGAAAACAGACAGCATTTTCCAGAGCCTGTTTAAATTCTAAGTTATTTACGATGCATCTGATAAAACTTCTCTAATTCTCAAAAAGAGAAAAACAAAAAGAAGTATAGTTATGACAGCCAAGACATGCGCTTTTCATGGCATAAAACACAATCAAACGAAGTCTGACAAATTTAAGAAACAGTTCATACGACAGCTCACCACTAATTATACATCTCGAAACAACAACACTTTCCATGTCACGAAGATCTTAAATGAGTTCGTAGCATAGCATGGTTTAGTATTAAACATTTTTAAACCCGCCGAAATGTTTGGAAAAACTTAATGCAAGGCTTTTCATTGTAGTTAAGTCACGCTGAGTCAGACTTAGCTATACTCGAATCCAGATCCCTTAATAGACTTAATCACGAGGTCAGACTCCCGACACGTGAGCAAGCACAACACAACTGGGCCGACTATTTAAAGTCTCTTAATATTACCCCCAAAATTACCTATACCGAGACTGAGAAAGCTGAATCGCTTGCCAATCACTATGCTTCTCAGTTCTACACTGACAACATTGCTTATCCTCCAACAGAACGATGAACTTGTTGATCAAGAAGCTGTATATTCAAGAAGCTATATCAAGTAATGTATGATCAACTTGTTGATCATAATTGTATGATCAACTTGTTGATGTAATGTATGATCGTAATGTATCGTAGTTGATCGTAATGTATGATCAACTTGTTGATCATACATTAACGAATTTCCTAGCATAACCCCACATTGATAACATTCCTCCAGTTATGCCGTCAAATGTTCTTAAATACACCTGCAAATTTAAAACCAAGAAAAGTACTGGCTTAGACAATGTCTCCAACAAAATTATTGCTAACATGGCCATTTTCATGATCTTTAATCAGGTCAGTATCATTAATTATATTATTAAGAACGGATATTATCCGAAAGTATGGAAAACGGCTAAAATCTGCCCAATTTTCAAGCCTGGTAAAGCTCCCTGTGATCCGGTATCCTATCGACCAATAAGTTTGCCCTCGGCACTGAGTAAAATTGTGTGGAATATGTTATTCTAAAGAGAATCATGGACTAAACACCATCTTCATTAATGAGCAATACGGATTTCGCAAACGTCATTCTACCACGTACAATTATACCGGGTTGCAAAGATGATCTCGACAGGCCTACAAAATAAACTTACTACTAGAGGTATATTTCTAGATGTTGCTAAGGCATTTGACCGTGTATGATTGGAGGGCCTCATATACAAAATAATCAACTGAGGTTCTTAGGTTACATCCTATCCCTCATTAATTCCTATCTCAAAGATAGATACTTTGTCATTCGGATTAAAATACATACTCCGCTACCAGTCCTATCATAGTTGGCATTTCGCAAGGTCCTTCTTCTGTAATATACACTGGTGTGCAAAAATTAAGGATGAGACGGTTTTTTCAATATAACTTTGTACAAAAGCTTTCCAAATCAACACATTTAATATCGTAAGATCCCCAATACGTAAGCACATGAGTAATGTAAGCAACACTTACTAAAAGAGAAATCAGAGGGATAAAAAGAAGCTTTATTGAAAAAGTAGCATGGAGCGCAATGCGACTGAAGGCCGAAACATCCCTGTGATGGGTGTCCAGCAAGAAACATCCGGTCTTTAATAGGGGATATGATCTCCCCTGACTGCTAGGCAGGTTTCACATCATTTGTGCATGCTGGATATGTGGTTGTTAATGAGCTGTTGAGACACTGCTGCTCGTTCCTCTTGTAGCACCAATCGCAGTTTCGGAATCGTTACTGGCGATAAGTTACGTGCTGCCACGGGTCTCCCTAGTAAGTTCCGTACATGCTTGACGGGATTTAGATCCAGAGACCTTGCCGACCAATCCATGTGTTCAATATCTTCACTCTCCAACAGCTCTTCGACAGTAACTGTGCGATGAGGTGGAGCGTTGTCGTCCATGAAGAGGAACTGAGGACCCATAGCCCTTGTGAAAAGACGCATGTAAGGAAGAAGAACCTCGTTACAATAGCAGTCCCAGGTGACGAACCTCCTTGGGAGATATGAAGGTCGGTCCGGCTACCAAGCATTATGTCTGCTCGAACGAGAACTCCGCGACCTCCAAAACAGTCCCTTTTGATGATGTTGAAGGGGTTATTGCGTGTTCCCCGCTCTGTCCAGATGTGTATGTGTCTAGAATCGCAACTCAGACTAAATCTGCTCTCATCTGTAAAGAGTACTCGTCCCCATTCATTGTCTCTCCAATTCCGGTGTTCCCGGCACCACAGAGAACGCCTTCTCCGATGGGCAGGCGTTAGAGGTACACACCGTGCAGGGTGTCGTGCAAACAGACCACCACCGTGCAGCCTTCTGGCCACGGTAAAACGCGATATCGGTCGTAGAGTCGCTGTGTCGTGTGTCTAGCGATTTCTCCCGCTGTCTGCCGCCTGTTTCTTCTGCCCTCTAAGGCAATATACCGGTCATCTGCGGGTGTGGTTCCTCGTGGACGACCACTACTAAACCCCCGGATAGCTGTTCCTGTAGTTTGAAATTGTCTCCAAAGTCGTGAAACGATGCTGTGAGCAATTCCAAACTCTGCAGCCACACTTGTCCCACTGCGGCCTTCCTCCAACTTCCCAATGATTCGACCTCGGGTAAAAGCATCCAGATGTCGTCTAACAGATTGATTATTCGCCATTTCTCGCTGAGGCAGCAACTCGGTGTGATTTTAACTGCTATACGGCGTGCAATCTCTTTGCCAGAAATACTGATCTTACACCGACAACATGTTTTATACTACTCAGACACTCTTCCATTACGTCTACCTGCATATCTGCGCATGTGCTACCGTACATCACCTTACTTAATCTCCTGATTGGTCTTTCTGTCCGCTCTGCCTCTTCGTTCAGCTCATACGCTAATTTTTCGACTTCGTCCTTAATTTTTGCACATCAGTGTATACTCAAACGACATTCCACAACAACAGGACACAACCATTGCTATGTATGCAGATGATACGGCAGTTCTCACTTAAAATGGAACTATCAGTTCAGTTAGTTAAACAAACAGCTCAAAAACACACCCATACGTTGGTTCTTCTGGAAAAAATCAGGATAAATGTAGAGAAATCTGACGCCACCTTTAATAATTAAGACGGATGAGCATGAACAAATTTTTATGTTCACCAATACACCAATTCCCTGGACCAAGCAAGTCCCCTATCTGGGTGTAATTCTTGATTAACAACTCACTTGGCTGCCCCACATTAAACACGTAGCTGATAAGTTTGGAGCAAGTAAAGCTACACTTTACCCTTAATTGTTCGGAACAGCTTTCTTTCAGTAGAAAATAAAACACTCATCTATAAAGCCATGCTACGATATATTATTACTTATATCTGCCCCGTCTGGGGATATGCCAGCACCTCCTCAATTAAGAAATTGCAAATTGCTCCTCCGAAAAACCACTAATTGTAGGTGGTTCATACGTTATGACGCAATGCATAGAAAATTGAATATACTTCCTATTAATGCATACATGACCAAACTGGCTAAAAAATTTCTTTAGGAAACTTCCAAAAGTCCAAAACTCGACTATTCGCATATTAAGTTATGATTACAGAAGTAATAGAAATAAAAAGGTACCGAGAGCAATTCTACGTTTTATTTATCACAACTCTAGATTACCTTCATCACCTTAATTTCCTGTTCTCTACTCTTATTACACCTTAATGCTCTCTTTCAGGCAATCAGTATAGCCTCTCATGCGATCGTCAATTCTATGTCTATTGGGTGGTGGAGCAGGTCAGCAGTTGGGACAGTTTTTCATCAGCGACTCTTTTTACTCAAATATGGTATTGCTACGATTTACAATGAAATGCCATAATTGCTTATTACTTCGAGTCTGTTCATCGTTGATATGGTCCTCACCCATGCTCGGGCACATTCCAACTCGAAAATCGTCTATTGATTACCCCGGCATTGCG
Organism: Stegodyphus mimosarum; assembly: GCA_000611955.2. Classification (NCBI taxonomy): domain Eukaryota; kingdom Metazoa; phylum Arthropoda; class Arachnida; order Araneae; family Eresidae; genus Stegodyphus; species Stegodyphus mimosarum. Next base: position 36,556 of record KK117973.1, on the reverse strand, counting down.
CTGACGCGCGGGAGCCCGCTGAGTCGTCCAAATTTATCTTTAAATATCTTTTTTATCTAAAAATAATGATATTCCATGCAATATCCAATCGATGTAATCAGGTTTTTCAGGGAATGTGTGAAAACAAGCTATTTAACATTAGCCAATTAAAAGTGATCAAATGTTTTTCTGATACGCAAATCAAAGAGTTACGTCATCTGACGCTTTGAGCAAAAAGAATATCCGTGTGAATTTCTGCAATATAGCGTTTATTTCAGGGTGCAAGGACTCAAAATGGTTTGTTTTGGCTCTAAAATATCATTTGGAAGAATCTGTGAAGTGGTGATTCATCGGCTGTTTAGAAGCTGGGCGAACAATCATGGAAGCAGGAAAATGCTGAAATATGTCTTTGAAGACAGACATGGTCTCTAAACTATGTAAACAATTTTAGAATCCTGGAACTGTCGTAAAGAGGTCTAGAAGTCATAAACGAATAACAACTGCTTCTCAAGATCGATATCTCACAATAACTCCCCCCTCGCAACAGGAAGTGTACTGCTAGGCAACTAATTTGCAGCCGTCATTGGAACTGTGTACGGCAAACTGTACACAGAAAGCTTAATGAAAAAAAGCCGAAAATAATATGATAAAATAAATGCCGAAAAGCTTAAGATATGTGTTTCACTGTCTTCACAGAGAAGGAAGGATCACTTTAATTGGTGCAAACAGCATCAGAAGCGGAGTGAGCTCCATTGGTCCATGTTCTCTTTAGTGATGAGTCGAGATTTAGTTAAACATCTGATTATAAATGTGTTTAAATCTGGAGGGAATTAGGAATGAGAAATCTTCTTCGGACCATTATGGAATGTGACCTCTTCAGTAATGCAGGTGCGATAGTGTGAAGAAAAATAATGATCGATGGGACTTAAGCTCTTACATATAAACTGCTGTATGTGATCAGCCAGAACTGTTTTACAATATCGGGATGAGGTCTTGAACCTTATGAAAGACTCAAAGGTGTATTTGAACCTGATTTTTTATTTATGCTCATTCACATAGAGCAAACCTCATTGAAGAGTTCCTTGAAAATGAAGACATTGAGCGAATACTGCGGCCAGCAAAACCTACTGATCTTACCCAATAAAAGGCTTATGGAGTTACCTCGGAAAAGAAATTGTACAAAGACACCCTCTTCCTAGAGATACCTGCGGTACAATGTTATTACCAGCAGGAAAACATATTATGATATGTGCGTACAAGTCAGGGGAGAGAACATTCCGTATTAAATTTATAAACCTTAATTTTTTTTGAGTTATTCATTTTTTAAACTCTCATTGTAACATATTATTACAATTTTTATTATATCATATGCAGTGCATATAATTTTTTCCATTCGTATTTATGTATTATAATGTTATGTATCTTTCCAGGCAAATTCATAAAATTATAATTAACAGTTTCTGAGAAATCCATGATTTCATGCATTTAAAGATTATTTTGGGCATGAGTGTTATTATTCACTGTTAAATTCGATTTTGAATTTCACATGATAAATAAAAACTTTGCACTAATTTAGTTATTTTAAAATTGTTTATTAAAATGATAACCCATCTAAAAATAAATTATTTATTTGAATTTTTTTCTTTGGGGTGTGGATCTGGAGGGCGATAATTAAAAGCATTTGAAAAGAAAATTATATTTATTCTGTGTAGAAGTACGTTTAATTGCAAATAATATATTTGAAATTTTTCATGAACTTGCTCTTCGTTTGCCAAGTAATTCAAAAATGCTTTATAACAAATTCTTTTGGAAAATTTCTCGAGAAATGAAAAATAAAATTTTAAAATTTTCCTCAAAACATTTTTAAGAAGAAATATTAACCATGAACTATCAATATAAGTTATTCTGTAGTACTGGCATCTCTAAGTGCATCAAAGATATCTAATTAACCTTCAATTGGTAGAGCGAAAAATTTGTGAGTAAACTGATGAGGTCGGTTTCTAAGACTTATATATAAAATTATATATTTTATGAATAATTTTCAAATGTATGAATTATTCATAGATGTAATTAATAATTTTACAGCGAGATAATTTAGTATGTTAACTGAAAGTGATCAAGACATCCAGTACAGCACAATCCAATACAATCCTTCCATAAACAGAAAAGTCATTCTGTAAAACAGTTTCTAGGAGCTAATACGATACTACTTAAACATATGAATGAAAACAAATCGGTTGACCAATCACAAAACAATCGCGTATTCTTTTTCTTTTCTTTTCTTTTTTTTTTTTAAATAAGTTTTATAAAAACAGCTGCTTAAGGGGACGGTGGACTTTAAAATACAACCAAAATATTGAATTTGTTTTTTCACTCTCGTAATTTTCCATATATGTAACTACACCGTATGCAAAAAATCGAGTTCAAATATTCTAATTTTTAAAGAAGTTACGAGCATTCAAAATGTATAAACAACGTAAACTTTGCCCTTTAAACTTTGGATAAAATGTAAAAAAATGTATTTCAACAGTTATTTACTGATGTTATAATTTATATTATTGCCCAAAAGAACTGTTTGTTTCTGAAAAAAAGGCTAGAAATCTCAGCATTGACAACTATGAATTTAACTTTGCTTCTGCAAATCCTATACGCGTATAGCAGGACGAAACGAACTTGTTTTCCATAATCATTGCAAAAACGCGTGATCAACGTCGCTTGAACCAAAGCAAAAAGAGAAGTTTAGCTGCTTGGAAAAAAAAACAGAAATAGTAAAAAATATTGTAAAGCATTGAAAGTTAATGTAAATGTAACGAATGTAAAACATATGGTGCGGGTTAATTTTAAAAACTCCATTGGATATAATGCATAAATTGCTTCTACCTATAACTTCGAATCACATACCAGTTTGCGATATGTTTATTTTTGTCATATGTAATATTATGATATTTAAAACTAAACTGATACTAAAATGTTATCTAGTGTTAACAAATTCATACTTAAAGTTAATTTACTGTTTCTCATGACCATGTATTTTCTCAAAATAAATTTTTTCGCAGTTCGTATGTTTTGAAAATGCTCCATGCGACATATTTTTAATTAAAAATGAATGATATTTGAAAGAAACTATCTTGTTATATGTTACAGTAAAACTGTGTATGCATTTTTGGATATGAGGTTATTAAGAAGTTTAAAGTTGTGATAATGTTTAACAAAAGGTGACATTTTTCCAAAAACTGGATATAAATTCCCAAAAATTCTTTTTAAAAATTTATGATCCATTATATTCAATAACGGACACGCAGAAAGTTTTGTCAAGTGCTTATAACTAACTAAAAGTAAAAATTAGGGAAAATATTAAAAATTAGAGAGCAAGGAGCATTTTAAATCTTTAATTAAAATAATTAATTATCTGTTTTAAAAGTTTTAAATTTAAAATAAACTGAAATTTTGAACATATATTTTATAAACTGATGTTATAATATGTATATGTATAGAATTTCTTGTTGAAAACACAAAAACGTAAAAAAAAAATTTTTAAAGTCCACCATCCCCTTAAACAAATGGAAACTATAATATTTTCTTTTTGGTACAGAATAAAGTGTAAAATACAATTCATTTTCATGCCTAATTTTAAGCGTGTGCACACATAAATATCAGTTACACGGATTTAAATAATTAAAAAACTGAAGATGCATTGACCTTAATGTTTAAAAATAACTCGCAAAAAGAATGATTTTCTTTTTTCACCTTACAAAAAATTGACAGTTAAAGGAAGGTATCATCAACCTTAGAATTATTTTTAAATAGGCAAAAAAAAAAAGAAAACAACAATGAAAAGAAATGACTTCCTTCTTTATCCTGCAATTTCACAGAAATAATAATTTGTTTATAATAATAATACATGATGATTTTTTAACTTCCCGTGTCTCGTCCGAAAACGGGGAGGGGGGCATAAAGCCACGCTAATGAAGAAAAGCTGTTTGGCGACTTTGAACTTTATCCCAGTAAGCGAAGTCCTCTGGCAACCCTACAGGAGAACCGGATTCCCACTGAAGTAGTACAGACTAGGCATGTTTCGTGCTTGCGGCTTTGAAGTGCTGGAAATGTAACGAAGGTATTTCATAGGCCGAATTGTTTTCAACATGGCCGCTTTGTACGTAACAGTACTTGCTCAGTAGGGGGAAGAAGGCCGCCATGTTTATGGTATTATAGCCGAATTCAGTAACCGCCCACGCACTTGAATATAGCATGTTTTTAACCGCATTCTTGCTGTTTTAATCATAATTTTTTTTTAAATTTTAATTCAGTTAAAAATAAAATAAGTGATTAAAACTTATTTAAATAAATTTGAAATTAAACTGTTAAAGACCATGATTAACTGGACTGACTGTAGAGAAGTGTTATTGCCTCCGCAGCAATATCTGTGCTATTCTTAAAAATGCCCACAATGAAAAAAGATCACTTACTACAACTTAGATTATATAATATTTTGATTTGGTTTCTTGCTTTTAATTAATTTATTTAATTAATTTTTTTTATGACGGGCAGTGAAATGTTTTTGTACTTACGTGAACATGAATTTTAATATTAGTATGAATGAAATTAGCATGAATTTTAATATTAACATGAATTTCTAATTTAGCATAAATAACCTTACTTGAAATTTAACGCAAAGCATTTTTTCCTACTTTAACGGCACCCGTATTTCCTTTTCTGCCTTTTGTTACAATTTCAAACCCAGAATTGATTCTTTCATCTATATCTTGTCGGAACATTGGACTCATTAAACGATGAGGTACTACATTCTTTTAATATTAGAATTTCACATCGGTTTGCGAATAATATGTTGCCTAAAATTAAGTAAAATTCAACTTCAGTTCTGTTTTGATAGAAAAGAACGCGGTAACAGTCTCTTTCGAAGTATATTTTATATTTTTTTAATGAAAATTAGCATTAATCTTATATTGAATTTTTCTAATTTTAAATTTTGAATTTGTATGCTTAGTTTCCGTAAGCAACTAGTATTCCCGTTTAGCCCGTCTCCTCCATTATGCAACATTACCTCTTATCTCATCGCTTTTTCAAGAGTCCAAAATACAATAAATCTTTTGCCAGACGATCACATAAATTTGCAGAGGTTGTGTTTTGTGGAACTGAGAGTTTTAAAGAGGCGGTATTCAGTACCGATATTTATTTACGTTTTCGAAAGTAATGACCATTTTTAGGAGTAGCCGTCTTAGGAAAGTGGTGGTACAATGAGGTTCGCTGTATCTAATAAGAATATAATTTGCAATTTGTTTTTTCCCTTACTTCTCTCAAAAACAAACAAACTCCTTTCTCTGGATTATTATCATTTTGATCTTGCACTTTTATCGCATTAATGTTTTTAATGAAGAAACTTATGTAATGCTGATAAAGATTTACCTCTGCCAACGTTACAGTATTCTAGAGACTAAATGAATTTTCAAATGCGAAGAACTCTTCCAATTTTGAAGTGGATAGAAGTATTGAAAAAGATAGCCAGTAGCGGATTTATGAATTGGAGCTCCCACATCACTTGAATTTTGAGCGACCCCTGTTCTTAAAACGCAGAATATATTTAATATTTTTAAATGTTTGATTATAATTTATTATTCCGTCTAGAACAGGGATGGCCAAACCGCGGCTCGCGTGCCACAGTATGGCACGGCGGAGTTTTAACAGTGGCACGCGAAACCTTATTGAATTTAAAGATTTTAAAAAATAATAATATCATGTATATGCACTCGGTCCATAAATATACACATAAACACGTTAGAAAAAGAAATATATATATTTTTTCCTCTGCAAGACGTTAATTGTTACTCAACTGAAATCCAATCCGAAATTATTGACCTACAGCAGCATACTACATTGAAAATTAAATATAAGAAACTTATTTCAACTGCAAGTGATCCAAATTATATTGAATTTTAAAAATTTGTACCAACAAGCAATTTTCCAAATTTATACGATTTGGCAATCAGATATTGTTTTTGGTTTGGATCAACATATGTTTGTGAACAAATGTTTTTTATTTTGAACATAATAATATTAACATATCGTGCAAGATTAACTCATATGCACCTAAAGCATTTAATTTTGTTTTCATCTTCAAGAACTAATCCTAATACAGATGACTTAATAAAAAACTACATATTCAAAAAAAAAAAAAAAA
>KK117973.1:1563-29468 GCA_000611955.2 Stegodyphus mimosarum | reverse complement strand
CACTACTGGTCCAGAATGTGGTTCTCCTCGCGATTGCGACTTTCTCGAACCCATAAACTTGCCTCTGCGATACCAGCTGCTAAGAAAATAACCGAAATTCGAAGTATATCTATAGCAACAAAACTACAGTATGAACAGAGATCTTATCTATAAATGAGATGACGGATAAAAATTATTAATTATAATTTGATATGTATTAGAGAAGGGGGGGGCAGAGTTTCAAATATTTAAGTGGAAATGAATCGCAAGAGCTATTTTAATACAATGTAAAAATGCTACAGAAATAAATAAAAAGTTCTTTTCCTCTCTAGGTTAAATTTTCAATTTAATGACAAAATTTAAAATCCTATAAATCCCTTTCCCTAATTCTGCTTTTTCAAGTACTCGCACTTAATACAGCACTTTCTAGAGGCATTAGGATTTTTGAAGTAGGAAGTATTAAAAATTGAGCAGTGCCCTCGCCGGGACCTCTCGAATACGTGCCGAGTGTGCTACCGTTACACCACGAAAGCATGCAGAAAGGAGGGAGAAAATACATTATAACTTCATAAAGTTAAAAGGGTGGCTAAATTCGATTGCATTATTCTTTTTAATTTCCTTTCCCTTCATTCTTTCTTTCTCTTCTTCTTCGTTCTTCTTAAAAATGAAAGTTAGCTCTCTCTTTCATTTATCTGGAACAGAGTTATTTTAATATTCGCAAACTTAAAACCTTTAATGAACAATTTAGTCAAATGAATAATTTGTAAAAATTAGTAATAAGAATATTTAAAGTGTAGCAAATTTGAGTATTTTTATATTTTAAATATTATTAAAATTACTTTTAAATTTTCTCAGTATTTATAGGAGTACAATATTATAATGCGTCTACCTATTATATCAGAAGTTTTTTCCCAGTATTTATAAATTCCCAAATTTAACTTCTTATGTTACATGGAAATTATTTTAGGTTGATATAAACATCATAAACATAGATTTGCTGAATTCGGTGCCATTGCTATCGTCACTGTTCTATACATTCTAATTTATCAATTTCGAATGCATAGAACAGTGATAGCAAAAATATTAATAGTGATAGCATAAATACCACCCAAGAATTTATTGCCGACATAAGCTAACTTCTTTTATATTTATAATTTATTTTCCCCGTAATTTGTTTTCTAAACTATTAATTAAATTCTTATGAGTTAAAAAATTATCGAATTATTTTAATGTTATCATTAATTATTGAAGTACAAGGTTACTAATTTAACAGTCTTCAGATCTTAGTTTCTGAAATTAGAAATGCTGGAGCCCTGGAAGACTGTCAGGAAAGAGGTAAAAATATTAGGGGGAAAAAAAAAATCTGAAAGGGTTCAGTTTGAAGGATCGTCCAAAGGGATTTGTTAAGGTTTTTTACGCCTTAGTTCGCAGTGTACCAGTCTGCTGCTGCATGAACTCCTAACCCATTTCTTTTTGCTTTTAAGCTTTAAGCATTATTTTCTTTGCACTTGCGCTATATGCAAAGGCTGTTCGCACAATTTTTAGACGATTTTCCTTGTATTTACAAAAGTATTTTACCCCAAATTTTTGTGTTTTAAATGTTCTGTTTGATAACTCCTATGAAGTTAATGAAGATTAACTTCCTACATAGTAATTTCAAAAACAGTAGAGCCTTTTGTAGTGTTGAAAGAGGTATTTTATCTTATTCTTCTTGAACAACTTTCCGAAGACCAAGGAGGGCCAAGTCGACGTTTGGACAGTCGTTTATTAAAATTCCAGAAGCGCAAAAATCCATGGATGATACATCAAAATATTTAGTAGGTATATGAGTGAAGGGTAGGGGTTTGATACCCGTTTCTTGTTCCATTTTCCCCAGAAAATTAACAGTGTATTTTGACATGTGGCTGCTTGCTTCGTCTTGATGTAGTTCTACTGATTGATGGCACTGTAGCTAAAGATAAATTATTTCATATTTGAGAACTGGGCATCAGATAAATTCCTGATAATATGTGGAATTGATCTTAACACTTAATCCCTTTGTAAAACTTTTAGATTCTTTGAATCATGTTTTAAGATTTTTTTCCTCCTCTTTGATGGTAACAATGGATCTCTTTTTATTGCAGTCATTTAAAAATACACCCAAGATTCATGTATTAGGAAACATTTTTTCTATTTTTTCCCCCTGATGAGCGTTTCTCATAAAGAATTCTGCACCGCGTTCTGCATTCGGTGATATGTCGTTGAGGAAGACGACGCACACCATGTTTTTTCACCTTTTTAAGATTCAAAGCATTCATCACTTTGTTTACAGTTGACAGTGAGCATTTTAAAGATTTTGCTACTGTCCTTTGACTCGGCGGAATTTCTTTTAACATTAAAGATCTCATCTTTGCAAAATTTGAAACATTCTGTTTTTATCTTGGATATTATTTGGAATTATTTTTCCACTTGAAGTCAAACTTTGACTTATTTTTTTTTCCTTTTGTTGACAATATTACGTATGGTTGCTTTAGATATCGGTAAACCATGGCTTTCACAGTACCTTGTAATAACTAGGTACGAATAATTGTCTTCGAAAAGAGCACAGGCATAGCCTTCCATCCATTGAAACCGCCGTTTTGCATGAAAACAAAAACTATCAAGTGGTGATGCTGTGTTAAGTGTTAGCACACACTTTTCTTTTTTTTTCTTTCTTTTTTTTTCAGTTTTTTATCAGTTCATATCATTGTTCAGTTTTGTCAGTTAAGGTTTTATGTGTTAACGTTATGTATTAAATATCACGCCACATAAAATTCAGTTAACAGGAAAATCACAAAATATTTGAAAGCAGTATATCTTTAAAATTTCCGATACACATTCCTCGCGCGCTGGAGATGAAAATATGAAAAGTTTTATTCCGCACAGGGTTGTAACTGCTCTCTTTCAAATTGTTGAGTTTGTTAATCGAAAATTCATTTAAGTTTTAGAAAACATGAAATTCAAAATTCAAAATTCAGGCTTCCATGTGCAGATGTTTGGGTGGAGGACTAAGTTATTCAGAATTTGGTGGCTATCGTCTTTTTTTCAGAGTGCGAGGAACATAGATACATACATGCAGATTCTTCACTATTTAATTTCTTTAAAGTAATACTGGGCGATAATATTTGATGGCAACAATTTGAAAAGTGATACACCATTTATAGTGATTCAGTGCAAAATCTCAATCTCGTTTCCACACTAATAGCTCATTCCGGCTAACGCCCTCTTGGATTAATAATTAAAATAATAAAAAAATTTTTTTAAATCTGAAAGCTTTCAGATTTTATATTACGCCAAAAGGGGAGTTTTTTTAACGATTTGTGTGTTACCTTTATTTATTAAATATCATGTTCTTCGCACTTAAACTATAAAAGTCAATCGAACAGCGATATCGCAAAATATTTAAAAGAGCATATTTTTTAGAATTTTCGATACTTAGTCTCGCGGGCTGAAGAAATTTTTTTTTTCTCCCCTAGTACAGAATTGGCATTGCTCACTTTGAAAGCGTTGAATTCTTTAATCCAAGACTCATAAATGCATTACAAAATATAAAATAGGAAGGGGGAAAAAATCTGAAAACTTTCAGATTTTACATTACGCCCAAAGTGGCGTTTTTTTAATGTTATGTGTGTTACCTTTATTTATTGAATATCATGTTCTTCGCACTTAAACCATAAAATTCAATTCAACAGCAATATCGCAAAATTATTTTGAAATGAGCATATTTTTAGAATTTCCGATACACAGTCTCGCGCGCTGAAGATAATTTTTGGGGGATGGGGGTACAGTGTTGCCATTTCTTGCTTTGAAATTCTTTAATGACTGATAAAATATGAAATAGATAATAAAACAAATTCCAAATTAGGGCTTCCAGATGCGCATATTCGGTGGAGGATTACGTTATTCAGAATTTGATGGCTCTAGGTACCGCTGTTTTATCACAATGCGAGAAACATACACACATTTATGCATATTCTTCATTATTTAATTTCTTTAAATATAATAATACAGGGCTGTAATATTTGGTGGCAACCGTGTGAAAAGTGAATCAACGCAAAATGCCAAAACGAAATTAATAGACCTTCTGGACTAACGCTGTTTGGGCTAATAATAAAACGAATTCCAAATTTAGGCTTCCAGATGCCCATATTCGGGTGGAGACGTACATTTTTCAAAAGTGGATGGCTCTAGGTACCGTTGTTTTATCATAATGCGAGAAACGTACACAACACATTTATGCAGAATCTTCATTATTTAATTTCTTTACATACACTCACTTCCAAAAGTTAAGCACGCAGAGAAAAATGCTAATTTCCGGAAGCCAATCAGAATTGAAGAGGATGCAATTCGCTGCAGAGGTAGATGGAAGTATGCAAATATGTTAGGTAAAAGCCAATCGGGCTTTCGTGTCAAGAAATACGCAAAAAAAAGGCAGCCTTATAAGAAGCCAGCTTTATGAAGGGTTACAGAAGTTGATTGTAAGTGCTGATAGAAGGTGTTTAAAACTTTCGTACAATTTGTTTTCAAGACATACGTCTTTCTATGACTTCCAGAACACGAATGGAAGATTCTGAGCGCTGGCGTGCTGTGGGGCGCATTGAAGCAGGACAGTCGATCACAGATGTTGCTCTTTTCTTCGGCGTTCATCATTCTGTAATTTCACGTTTATGTAAAAAATTCCAAACCACACAGACAGTTGTCCGAAGGTCCGTAGCCGGTCGCCCAAGGGTTACAATTCCCGCGGAAGATCGATATATTGCTACTGTAGCCAAGAGAAATCGCAGAGCGACCTCCACACGTGTGACATCTACGGTTATAGCGTCCATTGGTAAGGCGATATCTGCAGCTACTGTACGCCGAAGATTACATATGAGTGGACTGTACGTCCGGGTACCTGACTGTACGGCCGTGGACTGTACCCCCGGGTTATTTAATTTCGGGAAACTAAAAGAGACTGACTGTTGAAAACTTTGAAAACTACACTTTGAAAGTTGTAAATTACACTGAAAATGACTTGATACGAATCATCAATGTTTTTGTTCAGAAATCCAACAACAAGAATCAAAGAAGTGGCAAATAAAAATATTATTTAATTCTTAGGGTTTTGATATTGGCTTTAAACTAATAAATTACCGTCGTGTTTTGTAACACTATTTAGATAGCCCCCCCAAAAAAAGATTAGATTAGCCCCCCCCCAAAAAAAAGAAAACACCCTTCTTATTTTGCGATTTGTCTATTGTTAGTCACATATATTATATCTGACGGTTTTTAGTTGCTATCATTTTATTATTTGAAAAATGACTTTCAATTTGATATCCATTGATAATGTTTTTGTTTTGTTTTATTGGAATATAGTACAGCATATGAATGCTATCATTATAAATGCACGGAAGCCTTCGTAATAAAAAAAAAAAAAAAAAAAAGGCTCGTATTTGCATTACACATAAGCTTAGGTTAGGTTATCCAAATATGCCAAAGCACACGACGGCTATCTGCCTAAGAAGACTAATGTTTTCATGGAAGACTATATAAGGGAAAATTGTTCGTGTTTACGTTACACATGGGGAGAAATCATGCAACCAACACTACTTGCCCACCAGCGACCGAGTGGTAAAATCGCTGAACACTGGTAGTTCGGTTCGGGGTTCGAGTCCCGCCGAACGGGCTGGCTGCATGGGCGTTTTCGTGGTTTTCCCCATGTGTAACGTGGATACGAGCCAGTTTCCCTTAAAAACACCTCCACGGGGCATCCCTCCCTTTCCGTGTAGTGCCTTAGGGCGGAGCACGTAATATAAGAAAAAAAAACCAGCACTACTTGTGGAATCGAAGTCGAATTGAAACTCCCAGTATTCAGTGGTCTTAACCACTCGGCCGCTGGTGAGGCGTCACACGTACGGAACACCGCAAATATATCCAGGCAATCAGCTAATCCGAAGCAATATGAAACTCAGTCGAACTACCAGAGTTCAACGGTCTTGTGCACTCGGCTATTGGTACCTTAGAGAGAACAGCATCAGTTTCGTTTTCTCGCAGTATGCAAGGAACATTAAACTATTTCATGAAAGTATCTCATGAAAGACTATTTGATCTATATTCCATATAACATAAAAATAGCAACTAATTTTAACTTACGATTTCTTTTAATTTTCTAAATTTCTTGTGTCTAAAATTTTTAAATTAGCTTTTCTTTTTGCATTTTTTACTATATTTTAAAAAGAAAATGTAATTTTTGCTGAATTAGAAAATTGTAGGCCTAAATGCTTTTAAAACAATAAATAAATAAAACTACTTGTTAAAAACAGAATAAATAAGAACGACCAGCTTCAATTTTATAAATTGTCCAACAGACACTGAGTGTATTAACATCATTAAGGTTTTACCACGCCTAGGTTTCGGTTCACTGTATTACTGAATGGCTTGGCTCCGGTGGCGTAAATAGGGGAATGTAAGATGTGCCGCAACATAAGAGCTCGAAACTTTGAGGGGGGTTTAAGTGCTCTGTTAAGCTGAACTACATTTACAAGTTTAAATTTTAAGCAAAAAATCGTTTCTATAAAATATGAACATAATACGATAAGGGATCTTTAAGAAATACAGAAAACAAGCTGTATCACTCTGTTATGCACATCAAAACTTCAACCGAAAACAAATTTGAGTAAGAAACGAAAAGAGCTCCTCATATTTGTTTTCACTTTCTCTTAGACGAGTGCTTTCTAATCATTAGTGATGTCACTAATGATCACTAGAAGTAATTGATGACAAACTGGTGTCCAGGCTTACTGTGAGAAAACTTCCAAATTTCAAGAGGTGAGTCATGTGGCAAATGTGGGAAAAATGAAGGTATGGAAGGTGAGGACACCCTGTAGTTCATTAGAGCCAAAGAAATTCTAAGGAGAATTTCAGAAAAAAGAATTCCTGGAAGTTCTTTGCTAGAACTCATAGTTTCAAAAAATGATTTTTATTATTGATACGTGTCATATTTCTCGTAAATAAGAAAAGTATATTACCTTAGGGTAAGGGTTATTAATACTTAGAATAAAATCTTATTCGATATGATTTTTAAGGTAGCTAAAATCATTGCAAATGTTTTTTCACGCTCTCGTATCGCATAGAAAAATAATACGCAACAACGAATGATCAACATAGGAAAATTGACTCAATGCTCTCATCAACTGTGGCCTTTCATGAGTTATTATAATGGAATAGTTGTTTTAACAAGTTCCAATTGCACTCACGTTATCAGCATGTTTGATATACTTGCAGAATGAACACATCCAAATCGTCTTAAGCTAAATAATGTCTAACCTCAGGCCAGGATCGAGGCCGGTGTTTTCATCCTTTTTAAACTTTGTTGACCTAAAAAATACAAAAAGAAAAAATCCGATGTGTACAACACATGACTTCCTTGTACGGAATATTAAATTATACGCATTTTTTTCTTGCCTTTCATTTATTTTCTTTTATTTCATTTCCTCGAATTTCATTAGAGATATATTTCTCATTCGATTAATTCAATTCTCACTTCGCGGCAAGGCAAAAATACCATTAGTCCAAAGGGGCTTTCTCCCTGAAGGACCATTGTTTTCGTTTCGGCATTTTGCGTCGGAAACGTAAAATGTCGATTATCTTTTCAAACTGTTGCCACCAAATATTGCAGTCCTGTATTATATTTAAAGAAATTAAATAGCGAAGAATATGCATAAATGTATGCATGTTTCCGTATTGTGATAAAACGACGGTACCTAAAGCCATCGAATTTTGAATAACGTAATCCTGCTACGAATATGGGCATCTGGAAGTCCAAATTTGAAATTTGGAATTTGTTTCATCACCGATTTCATATTTTGTAAAACTTCAAGGAATTTTTGATTAACAAACTCAAGAATTTCAAAGCGAGCATTGGCAACGTTGTACAGAAAAAACATTTTTATCTCCAGCGTGTGAGGCTGTGTATCGGAAATTCTAAAGATATGCTAAACTTAAAATTATGTTGTGATATTGCTCTTGAACTGAATTTTATGGTTTATTTGTGAAGAACATGATATTTAATAAATAAAGATAACACACAAAACGTTAAAAAAACTCCCCTTTAGGCGTAATGTAAAATCTGAAAGCTTTCAGATTTATTTTTTTTTTTATTATTCCAAAGGGACTTTGTGCCTGAAAGACTATTGTTTTCGCTTTGCGATTTTGTGTTGAATTACTATAAACCGCTGTATCACTTTTCAAATTGCTGCCACCAAATGTTACCGCCCTGTATTATATTAAAAAAAAATTAAGTAATGAAGAATCTGGATAAATGTATGTATATTTCTCCAAATGTGATAAAGCAACGGTACAATGGCAAGCTAACAATGGCAACACTGTATGGGGGGGGGAAACCTTTTCATCTAAAGCGTGCGGAACTATGTAATTTTGCGATTTTGCTGTTGGACTGAATTTTATGGTTTAAATGCGAAGAACATGATATTTAAGAAATAAAGGAACACACAAAAAGCTAAAAAAGTCCCTTTGGACGTAATTTAAAATCTGAAATCTTTCAGATTTTTTAAAATTATTTAAATTTTCCTTAGTAATTATCATACCAAATATTAATTATGTCAGTACCTTCTCTCGTAGATATAGTTTTCTTGACAGGAACCTGAGATTACGTAATGAGATGCTTATTTTTATTTTATTTTATTTTTTACACTCTTCTTTTTGGAGTCACAAAATCATCAGGAAGGCAACCCGACAATTTTTGGCATAAAGGCCCAAAAGCTGTAGTCACATCACTGCTTTGCTCTATAGAATTTTTTGCTTGTGTGATATAAATACGAACTAGTTTTACATTCTAAAGGCCTTTATGGCACAACTTGAAAGAGCTGGAACACCGCTTGTATATCCAGCACGACAGTTTCGGCATAAAGAGGAACTAGGCACTATAACCATTTTAAAGTCTTACGCGAAGTCATATAATCTTCCAAAAGTCCTCCACGAAGCTTCGAAATTAGATTAACCTGAGTGTTTCGTCGTAATTAACGAACAGCTTTTTCACAAATCTAACTTTCTCGCAGTTTTGAGAACGTTCAGAAAACTTTAATGAGCGACAAAGCGATAATAAACAACTTACAAAAATTCCTTACGCTGATATTTGTGTGCCGCCTTAAGCTGAATACTAATAATTGGCATAATTTTATTTTGACTTGACTTAAAATGGAAAATGCATTTCAAAAGATAACGATAAATATGTTAACCATTGATTTGTCTTTTGAATTTTACTTTTATTCAGCAAAGTGGATGACACAGAAGGTATTTTATTCAAAATATTTTAATGTTTGGAACACAGAATAAAAGTAGCAAATACAAAATCAGGACTATCGAAATAAATATAAAAATTTTCACGATCATAAGCGAGGCGGTAATATATTTTTGTCATATTTTTACATTTTAAAGATACCTGACTTCTTGAGGTATTTATCATTCTTAAATCAGTAACACACGCATAATATAACACAGTGCGCTAAAATTTATACTTGCTCATTTCAGTAGCTTAAACTTTTGTAAAAATCAGTCATTGCTCCAAGTTAATCGGAAGATAATCAAGCAGAAGTCTTCGATTTGTGCAGTCGAAGTGTCATCAAACCAGTAAGAAATATTGAATTGTATTAAATGTTAATTCCTCCAAATATGCCACACAGTAGAAAAGTTAATCTCATTGATTATTATATTATTTACCATTTTATTAGATACTACAGAAAAAATTGAACAAAAAACATAGAAACATTTCTAGACCACTAGCGACATCTATATATTCTTAAAGCAAATAAAAAGTGACCCTAAGTAAGTCGAATATTTTAGTAAATTATACCGACAATTTCAATATTCATGTTTACTAAACCATTTAGCACTTTTTAAAGTTACTTTGATTCGCAACTGTAAGCTATTATTCATAAAATAACATTATGAAGGAAATGACATATAAAAATTATTTTTTTTTAAATTAAAACCCGTTTTTTTTTATGTCTACTCTTTAAGATTCCTTTTTACAAACATCGGTAGTTATTAATACTTAACATAATTATATGATTTAAACTACAAGCTTAAAACTATTTTTATGCAATGAAACATTTCTATGTGTCATTCATTCGTTTATGTTCCTTTTGAAAGTATGTATGACATTTGTAATACGTATTTTCAAAAGCAAGTCCGTTTTTAGACCATTGGCTGCTCGCGTACTTTTCTAGGATTGCCGCCCCCCCCCCAAATAAAAAAAATGCTCTATGATGAACGAAGTTTTTATTTCATTTTCACTAAGTAATTACATATGACAAATTGTATAAAAAGTACTTACATATGACAAGTACTTACAATGAATTTAAAATATTTAGTCGTGGTATCGCGAGAGTTCGGCCGCCATCATACTTTTACGCGCTGCATTCCCGCTGGGAACAGCCCTGTTCAGAAGGAAAGTAAACTGTTAATCTAAAGATTCGCTATTTTAAATTCTCAAGTGTTTGGGCTGCGGTAAGAAGCAGCGGCATTACGACTCTTTTTTCATGCGAGAAACAATCACTAGTGAATTTTACATTGCAATTTTGGAAGAATTTGTCGCCACACTGCTAGCATTGGAGGATCGACCAGGCGCCAACTACACAGTCCAGTCACATTAATGTGACCACCACGTACTTTCCATGTCAGAGTTAAATAACCAATCTCAGAAGGCAGGTGGCAGCACAGTGCAGTTGAGCGTATATAAAGGGTGTGTGAGGGCTTCGGAAAACATTTCAATCGTTGGCGTAATGCAGAAACGAAGCGATTTATCCGACTTCCAAAAGGGCATGATCATTGGCTTTCGGGCCAAGGGTGGAAGCATTTCCGAAACGGCTGAGTTTGTGAACTGTTCGCGTTCCGCCGTGGTAAAAGTGTACCGTGCATGGCAAAATGGGACTGTCCAAAATCAGCGACGTGGCAAATGTGGTGCACCACGGGCCATAGATGACAGAGGCGAACGACGGTTGCGGAGATGCGTTCGGGCAGATAGACGGGCTACCGTTGAGCAACTGACCACCAAAATGAACCAAGGGGCTACCAAAAGTGTCTCCCAAAGTACTATTCAGCGAACATTGCTGCGTCTGGGCCTCCGAAGCAGACGCCTGGTTCGTGCACCTATGCTGACTGCTGTTCATCGACGGCGAAGGCTAGAATTTGCACGCCAGTACAGCAGCTGGACGTCCACTGAGTGGCGACAGGTTGCGTTTTCGGATGAATCGCGTTTTATGCTCCATCGGACAGATGGACGTTGGCGTATAAGGCGTGAAACCTCTGAAAGGAACCACCCTGCAACCATTGCCGGAACGGTCCAAGCTGGAGGCGGGAGCATTATGGTCTGGGGAATGTTTTCCTGGCATTCTCTAGGTTCACTGATCATTGTGGAAGGCACAATGGATCAATACAAGTACGCATCTGTCCTTGCGGACCATGTTCACCCCTACATGCGCATTGTTTTTCCTCAGGATGATGGCATCTTCCAGCAGGACAATGCGAGGTGCCATACAGCTGCCAGTGTACGTGCGTGGTTCGAAGAGCACCAGGATGAGTTTACCGTCCTCCCCTGGCCAGCAAACTCACCTGACTTAAACCCAATCGAGCATCTGTGAGACCATCTCGATCGAGTTGTTCGCGCCATGGATCCTCAACCGCGTAATCTAGCGCAGCTGGCCACGGCATTAGAGTCGGCATGGCTCAACATCCCAGAGAACACCTTCAGGGACCTATGTGACTCTCTTCCTGCACGTCTCGCAGCAGTCCGCTCTGCGAAAGGTGGTTATTCTGGCTTTTGACAGATGGTCACATTAATGTGACTGGACTGTGTAGTTTATACCATATGGAGCCCGACGACATCGCAATAAACACGTGTTTCGCATTCTTGATGAATACTTCGAGAATATAGTCATTGCGCGGGATTATTCCAAATTTATTGGGGCAGTCATGAATTGGCTTCCATATTCACTCTATTTGACTTCTTGTGATTACTTTCTGTGGGCCACATTGAAAGACACTGTTTACCGGAACCATCCCGACACTCTGGACGAGTCTGAATCATCGATTTGTGTGACATTTTAATCTATTTCCGTTGAGTCATAGCGAATTTCATTGTTTGCTAATGGCCCCTCTGTATTGCGAGTGGTGGACATTTCGGAAATATTTTGATGTGACTGCAAAGCCTGCTTAGATCTCTGGAGTAACGGCGTTAAACAACAGGGTGCCTGCGCACAATGCGCTACCCCTTCCAGAACTATTTTTAAAACTTATTAATTAAACTCTGAAACCGTAAAGTATAGGTAAGTTATAAATTTTCTTTTTTAAATAATTGGTTAAATGTAAGGTAAGAATCTTAAAAGAGAATAATGTGATAATCAGCGAATTTAATCAGAACGCTGGTGACAACAAGTGCAAGTTGCCAAGAACTGGTATTGCTATAACAATAAAAATACTAATACAGAACAAAATTCACAAAATGAATAACCATAAGTACAGAAATATACAGCTATTATTCACAAATGATCCTCTTGGCTAAGAATAAACATTAGTCTTTTACAATTTTTAACACCATTAAAATCCTAATTAAAAATATTGATTTCTGGTTGATTGATTGCTGCGCTTCTTGACACGAAAATTCTTTGCAAGGTGACAGAAACTAATGTTCTAATTTGACTAATATTTAATTCTTCGTCGATCTTGCTGTTACTCACTTACCACTGGACGTTAGTAATTTGGCGTAAAAACAAAGCTTGCTTGCAGAAGACGAGTTTATTTATGAATTTTGTACAAGCCGCACAGTATACAGCGCTATCGGTTGGCAGCTTTTGTAACTATTATTTCAAAACTACTGTATAACAATCTTAAAACTTTCACAATAAATAAACCACTTGTTGTATTTCTCTATTGATCTTTGCATTTTGCTGGACACCCTGAAACAATTTCTAATTCCATTTGTACATAAAAAATTGAACTACTTGTCAGGTTTGTTTACTAATAACTCAGCTCCCATAGACGCTCTCTGGCAGAAGAGACAAAAAGGTAGTTAGGCGTCTAAGTCGGAACGATAGACCGTCTCCGTATATATTTGAAACATAATACTTGTAATGATGGTAACCTGTAAATATTATGTAAATATCTTTCACATGTAAATTAAAATTTCTGAAAAAATTATAGTAGGGTTACGCATCAGTGATTTAGAATTTCGGCATAGACTAACGGATATTGAAAGGAAGACAAGCAGTCCCTGTTCGGGCGGCATGTTAAAATTTTATCAAGTTTTCGGTATTAAAATTTTAGATCACTAAATAGATAAGTGAAAATTCACTTACCTTCTAATGGGCTGCCCTACGCAAAGTTATCCAAAAATGTGTGCGATGGCGAAAGCTCGATTCTGATTCATGTAAGACTTCTCAAGCGCCATTACCTGAAGACAGAATAAGGGATGCCTTAATTTTTGAGATTACTGGTGTTGATCTGCCGGGTCCATTGATTTTAAAAGGAGGTCAGAAAACGTGGATTGTCATTTTTACTTGCGCGATATATAGAGCAATTCACTTAGAACTGGTCTCATCTCTGTCAACCGAAAGTTTCCTGAAGGCCTTCAGGCGGTTCATCGCTCGAAGGGGTAGACCTGTCACTGTATACTCCGATAATGGAACCAATTTTGTTGGAACAAATAATTTGTTAAAGATCATGAATTAGAATTCTATCTTAGAAAATGCAACAGTTAGAAAAATTGAAGGAAATTTATATCCCCTTCCTCGCCATGGTGGGAAAGATTAATTGGGGTACTAAAGAGAATTCTTCGAAAGGTACTTGGAAAATCTCTGAATTACGAAGAGTTGTTGATAATCATTTGTGACTGCGAGAGCATTATGAACAACCGTCCTCTTATTTGTCAGAAGACGTAACCGACTTAAGAGCTCTCACCCCAAGCAATGTTTCTAATAGAAATTTCAGAGATTGGAATTCCTGAATTAGATCTTTTGGATTCCAAATACATCAATAAGAGATACCTTTACAGAGCCAGATTGAGAAACGACTTGCGAAAAAGGTTTCGAGCAGAATACTTAGGGCAACTAAAACAAAGCTCAAAATTCATCAGCGAACCATAGTCTGTGAAAGTTGGTGATCTTGTCATCGTGTCCAATAATGAAAAAAAGATAAACTGGTCCTTAGCTGGAATCCTGGAAAGTTTTCCATCTCAAGACGGACACATTAGACTAGTAAAACTGAAAACTGCTGAAGGGAAGATTATGAGACCCACAAAGAACCTCATACCTCTTGAACTCAACTTTACACCTAAGTCGGATCTGAAAGTGAGGTGCCGAACTCGACATATGACGAAATATCGAAAGACTTGAACTATAGGTCAATTGAGATCCATCACCTGCTGATACTGGACTTCAAGGTGGGAGTATCACGTTTGTTTACTAATAACTCAACTTCTATAGACGACCTCTGGCGAAAGAAATAAAAAAGTAGTTAGTTGAACGTGTGACGCGTCTAACATAAGTCGAAAAGATAGACCATCTCCGTATATATTTGAAACATAATACTTGTAATGATGGTAACCTGTAAATATTATGTAAATATCGTTCACATGTAAATTAAAATTTCTGAAAAAATTATAGTAGGGTTCCGGATCAGTGATTAGAATTTCGACATAGACTAACGGATATCGAAAGGAAGACAAGCAGTCCCGGGGCAGCCCTTTAGAAGGTAAGCGATTTTTCACTTATCTATTTAGTGATCTAAAATTACAATACCGAAAACTTGATAAAATTTTAACACTACTATTTACTGAAAACAAGTCGCATTTCAAAGCGTGAAGGCCTCTGAAATGCGAGCCACAGTTTGGCCATGTTTGTTGTATACTAAGTGTTAGCAAACTATATCCATACTATATTTCATTAAAATCTGCCCATCAGTTCTGCAAATACTCAACCAAATGTTAAAACTCTCTTAATTTTGAACACTAACTTACTTGCTCATCTTTAAAACCATGAGATACTAGATTTTTCTGGATATGTAATATTTTGATATCAGTAGGAAGATTTCGATTAACAACCTTGACGTTTCTGTCTTCCGACGCAACAGAAATCATTCTGCAAAGTTCAATAGAGTTGTTATTCATGAAACTCAGTAGAGCTCCTGAATGCTGTATGAGTTTTAACATCTCGAAATTCAAAATTACAGTAACCATAAGACATAATTTTTCGTATGAAGTTCGTATTGCCATCTCTTTTAAGATTTTTTTAAAATTGTTTTCAGCTGTAATTATAGTTCGGGGATTAACGGTGGAAATTTCGCTATTCATTTTGATAATCATATACCAATGAAATCAATGAGCTAATTATTTTTAGTTTGTAGGCTTGTATTTGTGTTTTCTCCAGCATTCTTAATGACGTATAAAGCGTCAGAAGTGATAACCTATATACCAGACATGAACAAACAGTGGCTCTCCGACACCTTAACTGTGGCTTGCGAGCTACTTGCGCTCTTTTCCCATCTGAACTGGGACTTGTTTTGAATAAATATAGTTTAAATTTTTAATACAAATGGAATTTGAAATAGAAATCATGCAGTACCATGTATCTTTATTAATCGTTAATTTAATTTCTGACATTATGTATGCAAAAATTTGATAGATTTCAAACTGTCCACTGTTGACTTATCGTCAGAGCAACAAATACCTAAAATTACAAATAATTCCATATCTGGCAATTACAATTCCGGTTATTTTACTTTTTGAATAGGTAATGGTCATCAGCATACACTAATACAAAGTTAATCTAAAACGCAATGCTAATCGTTGGTTTGACAATGATTTAAATGTTAGTCAAAATGTTTAATTCGCATTTTATCAAATATTGTTATTCCAGATAGAGATCTTTCACCTTAATAAATCATCAAATCTTCATATCAATAACGTTGCATCAAACAATGAGGGACGAACAGAACACAAACGCCTTTCTTCTCCAAAGTTTCTATTAAAATCGGCGTATTGATATTGGTGAAATCTCCTTAGCTTGTGATATTTTCTCTTTTTTTTTCGACTTTTGCACCGGCTCTGATGCCAGCATTACATTTCTTTCAATCTGTTGAGATGTTTCATCTTGCTAATTTTTTATTCAAAACGAAACGGTAAGTCATTTGAACGCCTTTATGGATCCAGCCGTTAGACTATGGTGGATCCGTACACCTATTTCGCAAGGGCTTAAGAACTAAACTTTTGTACAGACTTTTGTCGTGCTATAAAAGGACCCCACATTGAACATCTGCGCATGTCCAGAGAAATATGAAGAGTTACGCCTTCATGTTATATCTGCATTTGCGAAATAAATTCATTATATTAGTGACATGTATGTTTTCTTTCTGTAACATTAGTTTTGATTTGCCATGTATTTGGAAAATCGGCTCAAAACTAAACAGGTAGGGTGAAGAGTTCTGCTGGTAGACGAATGGAATATTTGCTCGCAAAGCGTTTATGTAGCCCGGCATCAGTTACTCGATTTCTTAGCAATAGTTATGCCCAGAATTTCGTAACGATTGAAGAGGTGGTTTCGAGAATTTCAAATGATGCGCATGAACTTCTAATCTACGTTCAAAATTATGGGGACGATTCTAGAGGAGAATTTCCAATGACGCGTAGCATAGTGATTACTAAAAAATTATGGCAGATTTCAACGTAACAGATATACTGTTACGTTGAAATAATGTATCAGTCACATCCGTCACGACAGATACTGATTATTCAAATACTCTAGGAATTGCAATCATATTCTGTTTTTGGTGAATTCTTCTATATCAGTAAAAGTAGTTACTCTAAAGTTTTGGGAAAAAAATGTTTAACGATTTCTTAGTTTAGGATCGAAAGATTCGAATGATTCCAGTATGCTGCCCTAATCACTGTTTCTTCATCTTTTGAGCTCTGAACAACACAGTAAATACAAAAGATTTGGTATTCTCTTCGTTTGCATACCTTTGATTTCCTTTTCAAGAGCACAGTCAGCCTTCATTTCGCCTATACAGGGTTAAGCTGGTGGATTACTTACTGAAAAATGACGATATTAAGCACAGATTGGCCAGTCAGATCTCCAGAGCTAAATCCTGTAGAAAATGTCTGCGATACTCTTGTGGGGGGGAAGTAACTCACCTTTCTCTCTCAGAACTATTGCATTGCTACAGAAATTGGATACACAGTATAGTGATTCATAAACTACTTCCTTTCCAGTATTAAGTCACGCTGTGAAGACTGTATGAGGAGACCATACCTCCAATTAATTTCTTTTTTTTTCGATCTTGCAAACTCTGTTTTAAACCTGCTTGCGCCGATGAACCTTGCGCACGATCTTGCACAGCTATCATGATTACTCTATGGTATATTTTTTGTAATATCAATAATAACAAACTATGTTCATATAAAATTCACTAAAATTTGTGCATCAGTTTTGGAAACAATATGGGATTTCTCCTAATTTAAACACCAATATAATTAGCAGATGAGGAAGAGGAACATATTAAAGCTTCCTTTATTCCTGAATCACACTTCTTAAAATTAAGAAATCTAGAATGATTTATAATCTGAATAATCTCCTCTACTTGAAAATAAAAAGTGAAATTCTATAGCGAACTTACTATTCCATAAAGTTGTCTCCAAGTGATAGACTTCCCCTTGGTCAGGCAGCCTGTAGACACGACTCTTGGCACCTCAAGTGAACACCTGTTCATAGGATAAATGAATGCTCCAAACTGTCTAGAAACCATTAAATACGCAAATTATGAATGATAACATACTACTAATCACAGTGGCTTTGAAAAAGTTCCCAAGCTGCAAAATAACAACAAATCAGTTCCTAAAACATATCAATACAGGAATATTATGACTACATTTTACATGGCTATCCTAGCTACATCCAGGTGCTGCAAGGGTTTTTTACATGGTTTAGAGAAAAAAGCAAAAAATCCTGGACTGTCTTCAAATACTGTTAGTCTAGATTCAGAATTCTAGATTACGGAGCATTAACAGCAATAAGAACCTTCAGACAATCATGGATAACATCAGTATAAGTTAACATAAGTTTTGGTCATAGAAACACATGCAACCCATAAATAGAGATATAAGATGAAAGTTTATTTGTCCAAATTTTCATGGGCATTGATAGATGTTTGATGTGGGCACATTTTTAACACTGCAGACATCTACACGATATTCTAGTTTTTACTATACCTGTGCTAACACAACTTGATAAACTGTCACCTATCCACTGCTTCAACTACTGCTTAGTCTTCTAAAGGAGGATACAAATGTCTTGCCCTTGCATCTATCCCAAAAGCAAAAAATGTAAGGTGTATTACCTGAGAGAACATCAGAAGCATATTATTTGAATCATCAGAACCAATTAACATTAATAGCATAACATTCTAGAATATCAATGGTGTATCATTCCAGAATATCAATGGTATACCATTCAAATCTTTATAATGAATGTAGCATTCTGGAAGATGCTGGATGAGGTAATCACATATATGACTATTTCGGTATGGCAAAGCACCATCTTGCTTTAAAATGAAATCAAGTACTTCTCTTCTCAGTTGAATCTCAAAAACCATACGGACAGCACATCAAAATGAATGAACCCTGTAACTGGGATTCTATGAAGAAGTCAAATGTACAGCAGTTGGTTATAGTGTTGAAAACGTTTAATTACACAGATTCACATTCCTATTACAGTGTGGCTTGTGGATTTTCTATGATCCAGAACTTCAAATTATGCCTGTATGCTCCACCTTATAATTAAAAACTTGGCTTCATCAGTGAACACGAATCTTTCTGCAAAACCATCCATCTCCCAGCATGCTTGCAAATTCAGCAAAACTCTTTTTTTTTAGTCTGTTGGTAGTTTTTAGCATGTATGGTGCACTGTACGAATGCTACACTAATGCATATAGTGTATTAAGTTGTTTGCTGGCATGATACATGGACCTGCTGAAGCTTCGTAGGTAACCCACACTAAAATTTCCATGGGATGCCTTCATAAGAGCCCTCATCCTTATGCAGGCTGTCCACAATTCAAAATAACAGAAACTGTCATAAGGGTGCCCCACCATTAGGTGCTAGCAAAATTATGAAGAACATGTTCTAACTTGAAAAAAGCAAATTTAATTAGGGTGAAACACCTTTTACGGAAGCCAAATTTTCATTTGCATTACAATTTAGGTTTGCACATTTATATAAGATTTTTTTTAAAATTTGCATGATAAATTTTTATTAAAACTAAATCTTTACTGTTCTTATTCAAAAGTTTAATCACACATGCTCAAAGTGACTGAAGAAGAGTGCATTATTATAACAATGTGCGTAGAGAGAGCATGCACATTTATTAAATGAATGCTTTTAAATTTCAAATCTGTGCATTGTCTATTCCCACATTTACTTTTTAATCCATAATAATGAAATAATGAGATGTTTTTATATAATATAACTTAGTATTCATCATTGATTCCATTATAAATTCATTGCACAAATAATGAAAATAAGGGTTTTTTTAATGCAAGTAATATGTATGATTATTATGCATTATGAATTTATCTACATGAAAAGAGCAATAAAAATATAAGTGATCAAAATTTATGCAGAGGTGTTTTATTATCTTAGTACACATGCATCAAAGAAGTAAATACTGATAATTTAAATGTTTCAGAAATTGAATTTTATTTGTTTGATTTCAAAATTTACATAATTAATGAACATATGCATTTAAGAAACAAAATTAATATAAATATGTGCAAATTTAATCATCAGTATTGCTTACTTATTTATATAACACAGGTTTTCATCAGACAAAAGCATCTAAGTTGAGTTGTTTGTTTGGATTCATTTTTACTAATAAAATCCTTAGCAATTAAGAAAGTGAATTTGTTTACAGGAGGTTTAAACACACACAAATCATCCTTCAGCTGTTCTATGTTTGCTATATGATTGCCATTTATTTTGGAAATATAAAACTGAATGAGACATTAGACAAATTTAATTGATCTTAAAGAGACAATTCTTTTCTCACATATGAGAGAATCAAGAGACCAAGATGTTCTTCACTGCCAGGAACAGAATTTAGCTGCTTCTGAAAATATTCCTCTCTTAAATTTTATTAATTTAATCTCTTAATTTTTCCTCTCTTAAAAATATTTTTCACATAAAATCTGGGAGTTTATTATCCATAGCTTGTTAAAAGATAATGAACACATAATTAATTGGAGTTTTTGCTCCACAAAATCCATATAAAAAATTACATTTTATGTTTACAAATTCCTCTGTCCCCTAATGTTGAAACTATTTCCATAAAAATTATCTTATCTTGAGAAAACTTAGGACTGGGAATATGTATACAGAAGTAATATTTGAAAAAATAAAATCTGCAGTCAACTCTCGCTCTCTCTCATTTTTTTTTTAAATATGCTGTGTATAGGAAGCATATGAATTAAAAAAAAACTGATTCTTCTATAAAGAGCAAACTTAAATCTGACCAAGAAGGTAAAAGAATACTTATATTCCTTGAAAAAAGAGAGATCTGCACCCTTTGAAATGTAGAGAATTTTTTGTACAAAATTAAAGTTGTAATTTGTTTAGCATTCAAAAAATTATTTGCAAAAATACTCTCATTCATTAATTTTTAATAAGCACAATTTAAAAAATAAATGTGAAAATGTGAGTTACAAGTATGCATAAAGTTATACGCTTGCAAAAGTTTTCATATAGTTTTCATACATTCATGCAATATTAAGCAAAATAATTTTCATTTTGCGATGATTTATCAATGTGAATATAAGGCCTATAAAAATAATTGATTTCTTTCATCTGTCTTTAAGAGAATACAGGAGATCCTTATAATCCAAGAGGTTTAACATAAGTACTATATACTACGAAATCTTTCTTAAAATTTTTAAACATTAATAGGATTATTTTATACAACTGTGAAAATATGCTTACATACAATCATTTATAATGCAAATATGCATAATCTTACAAAATAGACAAGAAACTACATTAACATAAATGTCAATGGCTAGAGCATGAATGCTACACGGAGATAAATTTTAATTTGAATATGACAGTTAAAATCTCAGATTATCAAATAAAATTTCCACCCTTAAAATTTACAATATTATGTTAAACAAATACATTTAATATTTCTAATCTTTTTTTAATATATTCACAGCTTCATATATTTTCGCCAGCATTTCATTCATGCCAATCAAATTTATATTAAAAAGAAAAACAAAATACAGAAATGAATTATAATAAACAAGCAAAATTACAACATTGCACTTATAGATTGCTGCTCACTGGTGACAACAAGTATAAAATTTCAGCTCTAAACACAGACTAATGAGATGAATGCCTTAAAATAGAGGAAATTAATAATATATTATTAAGGAGAGAAATTATGTGAAATGCAGTATTCTTTAAATAAAATTTTAAAGTACATAAATTAAACACCATCAGTAATTTCATTAGAAATTTACTTAATTCAAAAATTCTTTTCAAGAATATTTTATGCTTTCCATATGTAAAACTGTAAAAAGGCTTATTTTGGCGATAGGTTTCAAAATCTCAGTTTACTGATTTAGGTATCTCATATTAAATGATTTTTAATTATATAATAATCAGAAAACACTTACAAAAACTCAAAAAACAGATACATGAATATTGTACCACAAACTTATTAGCCCCTTATCAAACTCATGAAAAAAGATTTACCTCATAAAATGTATTAAGTTTTTACAATTTAAATTAACTTCAAATCAAGGAATTTTTCCAAATATAAAATTTTCCACTCAAGGAATTTCACCTACATAAAACTGCAGTATACTTCTCTTAAAAATACTTATGTTTTAGTCAGTTTCAAACCTATCAGTAATGAAATGGTAAGACTGAACACAAAGACAAAATAAAGGACAAAAATAAAATCATGTCAAGTAATGAAACAAATGAGTTTTAAAATCTCAAAAGCTAAATTTTATTTCCAGGATACAAATATTTACAGACTGAAAATATACATTGAAAATTCGATCAAAACGCTCTTGAATTTTATATATATATGTAATAATTTAGAAATGCTGATCATGTAGTTGATGCATAATGAAGAGCTTGCAATCACATAAAAAACATGTAAATCTAAATACTAACTTTAATTTGCAATAATCCCTTCACTCCATCTTAACTTTACTATTATCCTTTTCTGTACTACAAGAAGAAACAGTTTCTAATAAAATTCTATAACCTGCATCATTTAAAAAAATAGCCATCGTATCACTTTTATATAATGTTGCTGAATCACAAGGTTTTGGGAACTAATGACAATTTTAGAGTGTTATTAATTAGCCCAACAAATTATGTCTAAATCATTAAGATTTTCTCTGGAACATAACATGCTTTCTGCTTTTCTTGTTAACTAGACACTGCCACATTTCTCGCTTTTCACAGCAACAATATCAGAAATGTAAAAATTATGAAACAGGTATGTTTAGTGAGCCAGCTTATTTGTGACTGCAAATGTCAACTAAAATACAAAGGAATATTTAAATCTGCTATAACTAAAAGCTTCTTCTTATTGCATCTACATTATTTCAACATTTATTTTACACATCTTATTCTGTGCTCCAACATCATAACTTATCCTAAGTTATGATGTTGGAAATTGAGTATGTATATGTAAAAATATACATATTCAATTTTTTTAATAACTTAACAAATGAATTCCAGGAATAACAGAATTAATTATGGTAAAATATTTTCCAAAATATTTATATATTTTCTGATTTAAAATACAAATATGCTTCAAGATTTAAAAATATATTTGAAAGCAAGGTAGTGGAGAATTTCAATAGCAGTCAGGTGTATCATTCATAGAATTCTTAATATCAGTTTCTTTAGCAGCAATTATATCTTCTAACAAAGATATTGAATGATCTGAAAATTTTTCTAATGATTTATCATCATTAAATAAAAGAGAATCAATTTTTACAGACCAAAGATGAATCCAGAATGAATTAATGGGACAAGATATTGTTTTTAATTCTGCAGAAGAATTACTAAATTTACAATCAGAGGTTTTATCATAGTCTAGTGGTCTTGATATGCTTGCAATTAACTGAGCTGTTGTTGAATTCATCACATTATCAATTCCAGCAATTTTCTCCTC
Organism: Stegodyphus mimosarum; assembly: GCA_000611955.2. Classification (NCBI taxonomy): domain Eukaryota; kingdom Metazoa; phylum Arthropoda; class Arachnida; order Araneae; family Eresidae; genus Stegodyphus; species Stegodyphus mimosarum. The sequence goes on along the minus strand of KK117973.1, from coordinate 6,240 downwards.
CTCAGTAAATTTAAACATAATATCTGAAGTGTTTTCTTTAGGTAATATCACATTTTCTTCTTCATATGATATGAAATCTTGTGTAAGTCCTAAACTCAGTAGTTTCTTACGAAGCTCATGCATAATTGTAGCAGCTTTATATTGCACAGATGGATCATAATCTTGTATAGCAAATAATAATGATGAACCAAACCCTGACTGACACAGACATTTTATATAATTATGTACATCCCCAGGAGATGATATAAGTGGAAAATACATATTGCAGTCCATTAGAGATTTCCATGAGTCTAATGCAATGAGTTTTAGCTCTAAATCTAAGCTTTTAACAGCAAAAGTGAAAATACAGAACAACCTTTCTTTGCATATTAATGGCATATCATCCCATTTAGAACGCATCCAGCGAAATAAACATATCACAGATTCTCTCTGAACAAAGAAATCTGGATCAAAAGCATAATTATACAAAATCTTTACAATATCAATCTGAAAAAGAAAAATTAAGATTTAATTTTATGCACTAACATCAAGACATTTTTTTGACATTTACAAAATTTCAGTTCTTCAGAAAAGCAAAAATAATGTTTTGCCCTTTACCATCTAATAACTTATAAGTGAGTCAGAGAGCTACAGTTCTCTGACATAACTGGACATAATGTGGAAAATTTTTTTTTATCTTGAAAAGTGCGATTTTGTAATTTATGTTTTTTACCACTTACACCTCCCATGTACTTCCCCACCCAATAACTGATAAACTGAAATGAGCCTTTATAATTAGAGGGAAAAAAACAGCACAGAAAATGTATAAATTTTGAAATGAGAAAAAATATAAAAAATACAAATTAGTGTAGGGTTACAGGATCAAGAGCACGAGATAAGTATAAAGTAAATTTATTATGAAATTACTAGTATGAATGAAAGATGATAAAAGATGGGATGATAATATAACATGGTAAATTGGCATAACTAAAGGTAGCGGTAACCCACAAAGATTTGTTAAGTCCATAACATTTCGTGTAATACTGAGTAATTCTTGCACACTATCAGTCTCTAACAGTCCTACAGGCACGTAAGCTCATGCCTTGAAAGAATGCGTCTATTCTCATCCATGACTAGCTATGGACAAGCATCGTCCGCTTGGACCCGGAACCTAAGCCTCGATGGAACTCGTCTGTTCCATACCACGTCTGGTACTTGTCTGAGCTGTTTTGACTGTCTGGGCTGGTGGCAGATAACGTCACCTCGCTGGTGGTTCTGATTTCCACATTAGTTAGGGTTAAAAAATACAGGGCACAAAGAATAGAATTGAATATGGAATATGAGAACCAATTAATCAGATCCAGGTATATGCTTCAGGCTGATTACCAATGAATAAACATGACACAAATGTCAGGTGTGAGATTAAGATAGATATTAATAACATTTAGAACTTTGGTAGTTTTTGCATATTTTCCCTCAGCAATTTTCTAAATTTACCCCATATGGCATAATTTTGTTCCAATTTAAATTTATGGACATTTTATCTTTTTGACAACCTCTTATTGACTTCATAAGACATTCTGTTTTTTTCATTCAAATTTTCTTTCCTCACTGAAATTAGAATTTCACGTTAATTACCAGTTTATTGATTTTACAAATATAAAGACAACACTGTCAGCTTTAAAGTTCACCTAATTAAACGCCAGCTACAGATTAATTTTCTTAAATATTGATTCTAGACATATATTCCCAGGTACAAATTTACTTAAAATAAAGTAGGAAATTCTATGAGAACAGTCTAGTATTGGCACTTTTTGGCAAGGATTGTATAAACACAAAATCTGATCTTTTTTTATGAGCTCTACACAAGAGTTCTCATCAGCAAAATATTCATTATATTTTAATAAATTAAATATATAATGTTTTATACCTTTAAAGCAAAATTTACAGAAGAATCAAAATTAATATTATCTCTCGGACAGCAAAAAATAAAACAATTCAGTACAAAGTTCATAATCACCCAAAAAGCAACTTTTATTTGTTAGCTGCTCTATAAATTTCACAAAACATTTTACTATGTATCGCTCTCCTCACCAAGGATGTCTTCAAGAATCATTTTTGGATCTAGGCCGCGACAATATTTCAAGCACCATTTATAGAGGTGTTCAATTACTAATAATAAATGTGATGACCTCTTACAGGCAGTAAATGACAGATCACATTTGTTTTTGAATAATGGCTCTCCTATTCATTTCTTTTTCAGCTATAATAGTGCTGAAGTCCTGGATGTCTCATTTGTTAAGTTACTGATTTATACTCAAATGCTACTGGATTGTCCTAAATAACATAGGCAGTAATCATCTACCAATATTGACTGAGATTAAGAGTAAACAATTGATTCCTAACTTTAAAGAAAAGCTTTTTGGAATTGACTGAACAGGATTTTGTGATATCATTTTAATGATGACCTGAAGGCTGACTGGAATTCCTTTAAAGACATTGCTATTCATTGCGCTAAACAGTCCATTCTAAGAGGTAATTTTAAATGGCCTAAGAACTTATACTCATTTGAATCCCTTGAAATCACAGCTTTAATTGAAAAAAGGAATTTTCTGTTTCAGGATCTTAAAAATTCTAATAGCACTGACCTTAGGATCAAATTTAACAAAATTAGTGCAGAGTTTAAACGAGCCTATGCTATCAACAAAAGGAAAGCTTGGAGCGAAATGTTGACGCTAGAGCACCTAGCTCAAAGCTGTGGAAGCTTGCAAGAGCTCTAAAATGAATGAATGAAATTAATAAAGAATGTTGTTAAATGGAAGTTTGTAATATTATCATTGATTCAAATGGACAATTACTGCACAATGCCGAAAGAAGTACCCTATGCCCGATAATATAAATGGTCAAATGCTTTTGCATTTTGGCCCTAATGGTAAACTTAGACTGTTGGATATCTTTAATCGGTCATGCAGGAGGGATCTTGTACTACTTAATCGGAAAACAGCTATTGCTATTCCAATTAGGAAGACAGATAAAGTTGCTAGCTCACCTGAGAGTTACTGCTCTATCTCCTTAACCTGTATTCCATGTGAAATTATGGAAAAGATGTTGCTAAATAACCTTAGTTACCATCTTGAGTCAAATACTTCAAAGGAATAATATGGTTATAGAAATGAACAGTGTATCATTGATCACTTATGGCCTACTAATCATACAGTAGTTGTGTTCCTGGATTTGACTAAGGCCCTTTGAAAGGGTATGGCGTAATAAACTTATTGTACAACTTATTGAGGAGTTTGGTGTGACAGGCAATGCTCACTTTGATTTTCTAATTTTCTGAAAGCCAGAACTATCAGGGTTAAATTTAATAAGACCCTATCTAAAGACTTCAGACATAGTCAGGGTACACCCCAAGGCTCAATCATGGGCTCTCTGCTTTCTTTCACTTTTCTTTGCTGGAATCAAAAAGTTGATATTTATGAGATGAAAAGTTGGTATTTTTGCTTATGATGATGTCCTCTGACACTTTGGCTCTGTTATCAAGGGCATTAACCTCACTCTTAAAGATGTGAATGCTTTTGCTCATGTGCACAAGTTGACTTTCAATACTTCCAAATCTGTGATTAGTTTTTATACTACTAATAGACACATTTATATTTATAAACCTACTATTGACATGAATGGCCAAAACTTACCTCACGAAAAGAAAGCTAAGGTGAACTTGGGAGATACATCAGATCAAGAGATTCTTAGCAATAAGCACATCCAGACTCTAGATGTGAGATTCAGGAAAAGGGTAAATGTAATGAAATATATTTCTGGGCAGGATTGGGGAGCAGATGCCCCAACTCTGAAACTAACTTAATACTCCCCTCATTAGACTTATCTCGGAATATGGTTTCCCTATTTATTTCTGTGTTGCAGACTCTAATTTAAATAGGGTTGGAAAAAGTTCAAGATAGTGTGGAGAAAATCCTTTCTGGCTTGATGCATAGCTGCCCTAACAATATTGCTCTATTTGAATGTGACCTCCAGCCATTGAGTATAAGTAGAAAATTTTGTCTTCTTTAATATTATAATAAACTTCTCAGTTATGATGACCAGAATAGAACCTCTTCCTATATGAAGAACTGGGTCAGTAACCATGGACTGAAGAGAAACAATCCCTTTTCTCAAGCAACTCTGGAAGGTTTTGTTTATCAATCATATACCTAAAGATGCTCTTCAAACATATACAGATGTCAGCAGAAGTGATCAAGGCCATTCTGATAGTGGTATCATTATCAGGACTCCTACTTAAAAATGAAAATTCAAATTCTTGCTCTGTTTTCAGATCTGAGCTCATCACTATCAGAAGAGGCCTCAGCTATGTGGAGAATATTGTTGAACCTGATTTTGTGGATATATGGATCCTAACTGACAGCCGATCAACAGTACAACATCTAAGTCAGTGATTCTCAACCTGGGCGATATCGCCCCCTGATTATTTAACTATACGCTTTTGGGGGGCGATAGTCATTTTGCGTGGGCGAAATCATTTTGAATACCCGCTTTCAGTGATGGACTGCTGCATTTTTATATTGCGTTGTGAAAGAAGCGAATAAAACATTTTGTAAAACAATATTGTTATCCTTTGGTTTAATTGCTACAATGTATATTCAATGTTTTATATGTCTCCCTAACGGGCAAATTAATTGG
>KK117970.1:21752-54290 GCA_000611955.2 Stegodyphus mimosarum | reverse complement strand
GTCGTAATTGCGCCAAATTCTCTTCTGGGCATGCGCAGTTTGCGTAATTCGTTTAACATTGTTTAACTGAATGTGCGGTCTGCCATTACGCGGCCGGGACTCGAGCCTGGACCTGCTGAATACGCACTGAATGTACTATCTTTACACCATGAAGGCATGTAGAAAAGGAGGAGAAAATACCTTATAGTGCAAAGTGAACTTCCTTTCTCTAAAACCAAACATATGTTCTTCTCGAAAACAAGTTCCAATTCGAAATCAGGTTGCTGGTGTAAGCATTGCGAGAAAAACATCACGAACGGAAATTTTGCGGGGAGAATAATACAAAGGGTGATGAACGTCATCGCAGATAAGATCGTGGTAGAAAAGAAAGCAAGGGAAAAACATTGCAGATTTTTAAAAAATATTGTTGTAGAAAATAAACTGATGTAAACATTTCGTTGTTTAAAAAACATTATTGTATGAAATATCGTGGTAAAGAAGCAAAATAATGCGACGCGATGTTTCGTGATATGATAATATCTGATGGTTAACTCTTCGCCAAGATATTTCGGATAACAATGTTTTGAAGCTACAAAGTTTCTGAAGCATAGTATGTTTTTTATCATAGTTTAAGCATTTCGATGTTTTCTCTTTTCTTTCTTTTGCACCATGGTATTTTTATAAAGGTGTTTACCCCTTGCATTGCTTTTTCTACGACATTTGCGTCCATGATGTTTCCAAAGTTTTCGGCGGACACCAAAAATGATTCATTATTCCATGGTGAGTTAAGAATAAAATATTTTGCACTTTAACATATAAAGTTCACTGATATATGGAAATAAGAGTTTCTTGATTTATTTTCCCTGAAAATTTTAGATATTAGGCAGCAGCAAATTCAGGAAACTACTACAAACCAAGGTTATTCGTTTTTGTGATCAATGTATCTAGCAATCAGTTTTAGTTTTGGGGCATAACTGATTTCACAATGAAAGTAATGCTTTGCGACAATTATTACAAATTCACTTTCAGAAAACAAAGAAACTGCGTATGATGCAATACACGATTGTTAATGCGTGCGTTTTATTCCGTGGAAAATTAAATACTTTACGCTTTGTTGAACTATAATACACTTTAAAATAGTTTAATTTGGGCAGTGGTAACACATTTCTCTTAAATAACCGCACTTATCAATTAAATTCGCAATACATTACTATATTTGGGTTTTCCGAGAAATAATACAATTTTTTATATAGCCGAGTTTTCTGATAAATTTGAAACATGTATATCTTACGCTTTCCAGAGTGGCAACGCAAAGCTATAAATCGCTGAGATTTTAATCAGAAGTTCGTTAGTTAGCATAAAATGTAAAGAGTGAGGGCTCCATTGGCTGTTTATGAGAAATCTTATGCAGAAAGTGACCTTCCTCTTGTTTTGAAGGTCGAGTGCGTCAAGGTTCATAAAGATAGGAATTAAACTGTAAATTTATATAAAAGACAGACAAACAAACATTAACGTACACATATAGGTAACAGTATTAAGGGGACTCGGTACCTAAAACTCGATGAAATTACCGATTTTTCAATATTTTGCTTGAAAAATACCTTAATACCCTTACTACACTAAAGAGAAATTTTGAAATAATCTGAAAGTAATAAATGGTACAAAATGCTTTTAAACATTTTGACATCGATTTAAATGCCACGCCCCCTCAGTTTTTATTTTTTCAACTTCTTAATTTTTTCAGTAAGTTATTGAAAATCAGTGTAAATGAAAAGGAGTGTAATTAAATATGACTGCAGGTATCAGGAAACTCTGTTTATGCTTATAAACTGATTTATTTAAATACAACGTGAAGCTGGGAAGCTTCACCTTTAAAATGGGGAGGCTATATATATATATATATGTATATATATCAGTATATATATATATCAGTATATTATATACAGCTCAGTATATTATATATATATATATATATACTGAGCTGAGCAAATATTTCTATGTGTATTATCAGTCAACTTTGCTATGTTTCTTCAAAAATTGAAATTATTTGTGATACGACTCGAGCAGAAAGAAGTGGTGCAACGAAAGTGATCAAGTTCCTGACTGTAGGATTATTAAAATAGGCCTGGAACAAACATTAAACTTTTTAATTAATTAAAATACACCTAAATTATTTTAAAATGCTATTCATATTGAAAACATTGAAAATTGGGGGAGAAGAAAGAATTTTTAATTCTTAAATTTTTCTTCAAAAAATTTAAATTAAAAAAAAATTACTAGCAGAAATATTTTTTTCAGCTTAAAATCATTTTGTCTTATAAAACCACTAAATATTATTCATAGAAAACAGATGAAAATTCTTAAATAAAAATATCATTCGAAAGGTACCAAGTCCCCTTAAGTAATAATATTTTACCTGTCCCTTAAAATTACTTATTATGTGCATCTCTAGGCATTTTTCATTTAAAATTCTAGAAATTTCCTTTTAATGAACCAAAAGAAAATATTATCAATTGTCTTATAACTTTTACAAAATGTTGTACCATATTCAAGAGATTTTATTTGAATTTAATGGCTAGGGATTATTATTTAAGAATATGTAGCCTGTAGCTATCTTTCTGAAATGCATTACATTATAAGGCATTTCTCCCGCCGCCTCAGCCTGCCTTCGTGCTGTAATGGACAGCACGAAGATCGTATTCGAGAGGTCCGTGGTTTGAGTCCCGGCGAGGGCATTGCTCATTTTTCATCTCTCCTGCTTCCAAATAACCTAATGACTCTAAAATGGCACCCGAACAAAAAATGGTGGTGGATGACGATTCTCCACCACCAGGATTTGGCGACTGGGTCCCCTAATCCCCAGTCGACCTTTAAAAGGGGGAGTATATAAGGTACTTCTCTCGCCTTCTCAGCATGTCTATGTGGTGTAATGGCCTCATTGCTCATCTTTCATGTCTCCTGCTTCGAAATAACCTAATATCTCTGCAACATATTAGTAATAAAATATTTTATTGCAGTCCAAATGTAATTTAGCATTTTTATTGTGCTCCTAATTTGAATTTAATTTGATCAAAAGATTAGCTTCTTGAGTTTTAATTTATTTTCTCTAGTTTTATTTCGTATCATATTTTCTATTTTAAGTTTTTATTCACTTACTTTACTTTTTTATTAATTTATGCATCCTCAGTCTCATTTTGACTCGTGAATTTCCTTTTTTATGCACTCTTTTCTAGCATTACTTTTCTCCTTTGTTTATCTCCGAACACATGTACACAGGAAGATTTCTTCAATTTTCTACATACAGTTAAGCTCCACATATAGGTATGTATATGCGCATTTTATATATTTATACAGATACAGAGAGAAAAATAAAAGTCAAGAATAAAGTTGAAACGATTTCACTGTTCATGTGTCACAGTAAAGGCTTCTGCGTATTTTATATTCACAAGATGACTGCTCTAAGATATAGTTTTCTATGAATGAAACATTTCGAATCTTTTAACATTTTTTCTTCTTTCCATAGAAGGGTAGAAACGTCAGGTTGTGGACAGAGAGGCGCATTCAAAAATCCAGAGGAAAATGCTATGTTTGAAGGTAAACTTCATCACACCCAAAAGTCAACATCAAAGAGTAAAAAAATATCAGAGAAAGACCAACAGAAAGGAAGCAAAACTAAAATGGCGATAAAAAGAAAGAGTTCACAGAATTGTTTTCGAGGGAACAGTTAAGAGAAAGGCAATGAAACAGTCTTCTGTCTTGGACAAATCAACTGCTTTTCTTTGGCTAACCAGATTATCCCGAGGCTCCGGGCTCTTCGGCCGTCAGTAATTCGAAGCCGTTTCCTTCCCTAGCTTTGTTTTCTTTTATTGTGTTTTACACTGACTTTAGGAAGTAAAAGTATCCCAAGAAATTGTTACCCCTGGGTAAAAAAAGAAAAGGGCTGCTTCTAGTGGCATTACCCTCCTTTCTGAGATAGTATCGGTTTTCAAATACCAGTAATTGAAATGCCACAATCAATAGTTAAATCACCGCCGGCTTTTTCAAATAACTCTAAATAGTGAATAGATAGGCATCTGTTGGTGTTTTTTGATGATATTAATGCACTTCCCCATCTAACTCGAAGACCCATCAATTTAGCAGGGTTTGTGCATCTGAATTCCAATAGAAATAAAATCGGGGCCTTCGAAATACACTATCATTACTTGCATCATTAAGGAGCAGACAGCTGCTCCATGTTCTATAAAAGTACAAAAAATATGAAAAATCGATATATTTTCTATCTCAGAAAGAAGTTTCTTTTGGCAAAACATTTGTCACTGAAAGGGTTTGAAAAGAAATTCTGCTCTTTTTATAGAAAAAAAAGATATTTTTTCGTATTTATTACTTTGATTTGTATCCTTTTTGCTGTACTCGCATAGTTATTTGTTGACTCGCTTTACGAACTCTGCTTGCATATCTGAATCTAGACTTCTTTTATATTGATCTGTGTGTTTTTACCATGTCCTTTATCTTGATAGTTTATATAGATGCAATTATTATATCGTAAATTTTTAGTATGTAATTTTCTTTCAGTTTTAAGCCGATAGAATCACCAAATATTGATATTTAACCATAAATTCCATTACGCCGAATATACCGCGTATATAGGTTTCGATGGTTTTAACCGTTAGTCACATTTCTTTGTCTTTCATGTAGTCATCTATCTTAAGACAGATAATTCCAGTGTACTATGCCTTAGCCTAGTCAATCGTTCAGTTTGAACAGAAGTTTTCTTTCACTTTTTTCATTCTAGTCCATCTTACTTTTTGACAAGCAGGTCAGGGATTTTTAATCCTAACACATATTATTTCTAATTCTCAATGAACAAAAGGTTATTTTCGCGCATATTTTCCCAACGATTGTGTCAGGGTGATTGGGGTAATAAGAGTAAACTTGGACCGACTTCTCACTCATTTCCTTATTTTCCTTGTGTCATGGGCTTAAGCAAGCTGGGTATTCGTAAATACTCACCAAAAACTTCAGGAGCTAATCAAGGACTGGGAGAGTTCAAAATTATATATAACCCGGGAACTAGGGCGGGTAGTATGAAATTTCTGCCCGCACATACAGCATGGCAGCTGTATGTGCGGGCAATATAAAGAAAGTTTTTTCTTTATCAAAACGGATTGTAAAATGAATTTAAAATGGACAAAAAAATGGCTTTTTCGTGATGTCCTATACATGTGTGTATCTCACATTACTCAAAAATGATTAGCCCGGTATATGGGACTGCTATAACATTTAGTTGTGGACCTACCCTTCTTATTGCAATTTTCCTTAATAGAAGTGTGCCTATATGGATGACGAAACACGAATTGAGTGATTGAAGAGTTAAGTTTGGGTGCAACTTCCTCTTGAAAAGATCTGTCTCCTGCCTGCTCAACAATTATTCCCTTTATGCAAATTAAATTTAGTTAAAAAACGTTTTTAAAGATAAAATTTTTGGATTGTATTATATTTCTTCAAGTAGTTAACAGGGTTGCACTTTGTTTACTTAGTTTGCAGCAATAATTAATCATTCTATTTTATTTTGCAATTGAATTTACATAATTTAAAATTTTAATTTGCTTTATATGAATGAGATAATAATATTGTACTTATAAATTTATATATATATATATGTTCACAAAAGTGTTTTAAATTACTAAAATATTTAGATTAATATTTTACTTTTTTGTCATATTTAAATTTTGGAAAGTTTTGTACTCGTTATGAAAAAATGAAATTACGAGACTCTTGACTTTTGCACGGCAAAATTCGATCGAGATATTTAATTTCAAAATTTTCAGTTTTTGATGTTATTTTTAAATTACGTTGAGAAATCGGTTAATTAAATTAGAATAATTGGAGGAAATAAGTTTAAATGAGGTGTTGCAAAATTATGTATAATTCAATATGCCGTACAAGTTAGCCATGTGATATTCACATCAGACTTTTTAGACAGGCTTGCCGCAAAGAAATCCTTTTTCATGCGCCTTTGAATGACAATGTTTTTACAAAAAATCTAGTCAAATCTCCTGACAACTTGTTGCGATCTGAGTTCATCACCTCCATCGTGATCAGGATGCTTTGGCTCTTTGAACTAAACACTATCAGCTTAAATGTTTTTCATACACAAGGATGGAATTCTAAACTATAAAATTCTTGATATAGCATGAACTACATTAATGATAATAGCTACGTACTAATCCAGTAGCACCTTTAACTGAGTATTTAATGGAAATACAAAATAGTTATGTGTCTCATGCCGTTCACGTCTTTCAGAATAGAGCTCTTTTAAAATAGAGACTGTTTAAATATAACAACTAAAATTTATTATTTTTAATTTTTTGTAGCAAAAAAAACTCAAATACATAAATAATAATAATGGTAACTCCATTTTATTATTAAATTCCCCTTTGTTACCCTAATAAACAGCAGCAAAAGAAAATTTCTAAGCATGGACTTTATATAAAGCACAGGAAAATTGTGATTACGTTTTTCAGATGTATATCTTTTGTTTTGGCAAGGATTATATTCAAATGTTAACTTCGTAACCTCTTCTTTTCTTTCTCGTAAGAAACGTGCACCGAATATTTGCCAACCAGCTCAAAATGTTTGTACTTCTATGACTGCATTTGCATTTGAACTTCATACTGCGATTTTATTCATGTTTCTGTCATAAATACAACAGAAAGTCAGATACGGCTTTTTGGACAGAAGAAGAAATTTGTTGCGATTATGTTGCCTAATTTAATTTAAAAATACACTCCCTTTAGTTTCTTCCGAATTTGCTTTTTTCTTTATTTTTGTAATTTTGTAATGCAGATATTTAATACGGTTATGAAGGATCTATCCGTGAACATAATATAGCCTTGTTGGCACTGTCCTTGTGTGAAAAGTTGTTCTTCCGAAGATTGACTATAAACTTAAGTCTAAATTTGAACTTTTAAACTGACTTTTGGAATTAGTTGATTTATAACTATTGAACTAAATTTAAGAAAACACTGAGAACTTAATGAAGTCCGTAATAGAAAACACGCAACAATAATTATAGCTGTCTCGTCTATTATTTGTGTCTTCATAAAAGTATCCAAATTTGTAAGCAGTGCACATGTATCAAGATTGTAAACTGCCCAATTATTGCACTCTCTTTTTACCCTTTTTTCATTTTACTCATATGTATATAAAGCATTTATGAGATTTTGTAAATTTTGCTTGAATCATATTTGAAGGATTCAGATTTAAATTTGGAAAAAAAAGTTAGAAATGCTAAGAATTCATCAAGACAACGTATTCCGTAAATTAAGGCACGCTAGAAAAATATACAAAATAAGAATAAAGAATAAATTTAGTTTAATTAATTTTTAGTTAACAATAAGATATAAATTTCAATTCGAGCATATTGCAATAAATGTCACTATTAGTATCAGGTAATTCAAGTGAGGGAAAAATCGTATATTTCCAGTTCCCACTTACAAATCAACTTCAATCTTACATATTGTGCCCTGGTATTATATGTACAGCGCCATCTGTCGGTGACCATTTGATAGAAAAATGCTTATTAATTATAAGAGGAACACCTCCGAAATAAATCTTCAGGTGTAAACTGCACTATGATAAGCAGTTTGCTAATTTTACATAATTTTGACATTACAGTCGTCGAAGAACTACTTTAAACAAGCGAAAACAATCAGCAGTACAAACTTCAGTCTATAACGATTAAGACAGCTTCACGGCAAAGCACTAAAGGGCAGCTCCCGACTCGGTTTGGTTGCTCTGAAGCTAACCTTTGAACTCACGGCACTACTACTGAACTCAAGATACTCTTCTGCTACTCAAGGTACACTGCTACTCAAGGTACACTGCTACTCCGCGAATAGGCGCTTTTGACCTACCTTTATTGCTTTTGACCTACCTTCGAGAATATTCTCTAGGAAATTGCTAAGAATTCATTCTAGAATGTTCTCGCTCCGGCTATGACATATGCAGATTTCGTCGCCAAATCTGGCAACCCTGTCTTTACTTGCCGTTTTCTAGCAACACTAACCTGTTTTGCGGGAAGCTGTCTTACCGCAGCTGGGCATTTCGTAAAAATATTTTGAACATTCTTTCGGATTTGCACTCTTATATTTATAAACTTCAGTGAACTTGCATGGTTTTTAATCAAGTTTATGGCTATTGTGAGTTTACTTTAAACGAAAGACACTTATTGATTAATGCCTATTATTAAGTGGGGAAATAATCTCTTTATTCGCGAAAAGTAAATCCTCTTATTCTAATCATATTGTAAAGCCACAGTATTTCTGATTTAGAATCTGCAGTGCAATCATTTCAGAGAAACACGGATTTAAATTATCCTGCACACATTCGTGACCAACTTCAAAGTATCTTTTCTTTGTTTCTAAAGGCTACTTATATATTCTATTGTTTACAGAAAGATGACGCATGTTTAGAATACCCATTAGCCCTCACTTAAACCTTAATGTAAAGCTTATCGCGGGAAAGCAAATTAATCCTCGTTTTAAGTACTATGTAAATGCGCTTCAAGAAATAACAATTTAGAAAGAGCGCATTAAGGATACATTAAGCCTACTGTTAATGTTTTTAGGATAGACATAATAATGAATTGCATTTGAGTTGACATTAAGTTATAAATAAAGTTTAATTAGATAATTAATTTGAATCTGCAAAATAATATTAATGGTAGTTTATATGAATTAAAATTTTTTATGTTATTAATTCAGAATGGAATTTTGTCTTTCTGTAAGAGACAGAAATGTGAAGAAAAACAAAATGTTTTTGCTTCAGAATGGTGATTCCATTTTTAAAAGCCCTTTGAGGTATCAAATCAGCATTTAACAGCTTAGTTATGAAGAAAACGGTATTAAATTCAACAGTTGTAAGAGCAGAACGGAAGAAAAGCATCGTAACTTTCATTGTTCGAATGAAAATTCTTAATAATCTTCTGATCAATTACAGGTAATGAGCTGCATCAAATATAAAATGATGATATTAATATACAAATAAAAATGACATATCGAAAAAATCAGTAAGTATATTGATAATGACAAATGTGAATTAATAATAATATGTTAAAAAAATTCTGAAATTTCCTTAGGAACTCTGAAAACATTATACTTGTACTGCATTTATAAACAAATATATATTCTTATTAGTAGTGTAACAACACTTTCATGCAAAGCCCCAAATGTACTCCTGCATCATACTTAACTGTAACGTTTTTTGTAAATCTATTATATTCGAATGAATGCACTCATTTCGTTTTTCTAAATTAAGCAAGCGCGTCTCTGTGTTGTGTTAAAGTAATTTCTATCTCTTAATGTCAATTTCTTTATTGTTAATTTGCTAAACATAACAGACGTCAAAGATGCCCTATTTCAGCATCTCCGTTAATGTTCTACATGTTAATAAAATTTAACATTAAATTCAGGTTTTATTGCAAACTTCCTTCACTTTGCAAAGAAACCGAAAATTCGCGTGATGGCAGAATCTCAAATCGGCCTGCAAATCCAGTTACATCCCGCTAATAGTTAGAAAATATTATCAACTTACTTAGCTAAGGTAATGCCAGAATCTGATCTATTAGAAAAATGCACCAGAAACAATCTTTCGGATGTCTAAAAATGTTACCTCAACAGCGATATGGACAGAACTGAAATGTTTTTTCAAGGCGAATAACAATGATATTAATGGTGAAATGGAGGACAATCATTTATCCGGACCTACCTATAGCACAGCAGAGTATTTCCAAAGTCTGCTACAGTGCGAGTCGTTTTATGTTCTACCAGTTCTATGAATTTCTTAATGTATATTAAGTAAAATTAAGATAAAATTGTTTCAGTTATTTAGACTAAAATAAAAATTTGGTTGATAATTTTTGCATAATTTTAAACTCATATATAAGCCAATCACTAAACTTCAGTAACAAAAAATTTGCTAACAATTCTCCGGTTATGTATAAAAATATGCAATAACATTACACATTCATAATATTTAGATGGTAAAATAAGACAATATAAATCGTATACGATAAATTCAATTGGCAAAATATGTGTCACTTCCTTTGGAAATATAAGTTTCTGCTTCTTTTGGGAAGGACCTTTTAGTCAACAAACATTGTTGCATTAATGTCAAATAATTTCTCAGCGATTTTTAGTCATGTTTAACTTGAAATTATGACTTGCAGATAACAAATTCTGCATTACATTTGGATTGAAAAAAGGCTTTCTTTTAATCTTTTATGTTCGCTGAATCTATGAACCACCTCAGGAATTGTTCACTATTACTGCTTTAAATTTATGAAAATTTATTTTTTCAACGGAATACTGTGTAAAGTGTTTATTTTAGGTAATAAAAACTGTAAAACCTTCTAAGCAAACTTTTGTTTTACCCTCTAGGCCAAGCGCTCTATATGTGTCGATTAGTAAAATATTGCAACGAAGCATCTCAAAGACCTCATGGTTCAGGACGATTTTTGTGAGCTGTGAAGATATGTATTCGCTACGGAGAACATGATCATCTTGCTGTTCAGTGCTCGTTGCTTTGACATGTCTAGAAATGCAGACTATTTTCAGAGGTCTTCAGCACGTAGTGTTCGCCTTGGTTACCTGGTTAAGAGCTATACCGGGCTACTGCCTAGGCAGCGATGCCGGTTCATGAAATAAAGCCCTAAGGCACATGACGTAATAGAATCCGGACGAGGGTGAATCTCGGAAGAGAAGACGGAGGCAGAAGAAAAAAGAAAAGGTGGCCTAGGACATCGCAAAAGAAGTGACAAGACCAGAACAGCGGAGAAAGCTATTCATTGACATTGAAAGAAGGCAAAAACGAGGCAAAAACTTGACTATAAACGAATAAAAGTTCAAAAGATGCTACAGAATTCCAACAATGTTCGCCTTGAGAGGGTACAGAGAGTTTTATTCTACAGTAAGAGACAAAATAAAAAAAAAAGTCCTGTAAAGGAAAAAAATCAACTGAAAAATGTTTCTAAATTTCCCAGTTGTATAATTTAACAGCAAGTGTGTTGTCATAATTCCCAAAAAATAGTCTTTGTAATAAGATCTTCGTCTTTTTTCACTTTTATCGCAGACATCAGAAGATGAATTACCGTATAAATTACATTATTTTGACATCTGTGGCAAGACTGTCATAAACCATACTAAGCAGAAATATTTCTGAGTATGAAATATGTGCTTTGTGATCTATGTGTCACTTTAACATATTATCATTCAGAAGGAGACAGGCATAAATAACCTCTAAATTTAGACGTGCCTAAGTTGATAAAATAAATTGCAAATAAAATATACGAAATTGCACCATTTATCACAAAATAAAACGGATTATTTAAGAGCTATTAATCTTCTTTAGTCTTCTGTTTTTCTTAAGTGTCATTAATCGTTTAAAAAGTAAAATAAGAAGATTATTATGCGCAAGATTCAAAGCAGAAAAAAATGGAATTATTTTTATTTACTTTATTTTATGGACTTATGAACATTTCTTACTGTATAAATTACAAAGCAAATTTACGTTAAAATTTTATAACTGAAATAGTTTTCACGTTAGAGGCTAAAAAGAGGAAAAGAGTAATCCAGTAAAAAATTTCACAGTTACCACTTCCCTAGAGCTCCTTTTACTTCTAAAAATAGCAAATTCTCTCTAAGGCGACTATGTACTTTTCCAGGAGAATTCTGTCTTCTGTGAAAGTGATTGTGTTAGAAAGTGATGTTCAATACAGATGTTTACTGTATTCTCAGGAATACTGGGTTCTTTTCAAAAGTGGTTGTCACAGGGATGTGGTCGCCTCGAGAGAATTCATTACATAGTTAAATAATATGAAAAAAATCACTAAGATAACTTTAGGAGGATTTCATTACACAGAAGAAAGGTGCATAATAAACATGATTAATTTGCCATTATCCTTTAATGACTGAATGCTTCGTCTCATTTCTCCGTCTGAACAAAAAAGCAACAATAATGCTTCGATATTTTGCAATTTTTTAAAATATACTAAACATGTATACGATTTTTGCCTCTCAAAACAGCTTTTACTCTCATTTCATTTCATTACTTTCAATAATTGAGTTTAAACTTTCTTGAAAATTTTCAAAAAATACCACGTATGCGTATTAAAATTTATTCCATTAATGAAAAAAATCTCTCACAGAATAATTTAGCATAGTATAATCTTATACAATGCACTATAGCAAAATAACACCTCCCCTGTTTTGATGCATACTGTCGATGTACGGAAAACTTAAGCGTGGGAAAACTGAAATTTTATTCCAACGTTAGATAAATAAACCATCTTACGAAAAGGGTTAGAAACTGCAAGTACATCTAAAGGAGTGCAAAAATTCTGATGTATACACAATACACCATGGCTTCCTCGTACGGAATATTAAATTGTATGCATTTTTGTTGCAATTCATTTAAACTTACTTAAACGAATTTAATTAGGGATAGATTTCTCATTTAATTAATTCAATTTTCACTTCACAGAAGGGCAAAAATACATAAAGCCTCAAAATAGCTTCATTAAAAATTGAAAAATATAGAAAAACATAAAATACCAAATGCAGTTAAAACAGTTAAATAATTAATATTTATATTTAAATTTATAGTTTCTACACAAAAAAGAAGCAAGCGGGCAAAACGGCAGATTTTTCAGTGCACAAAACCGAAAGTTTACTTTTGGTCCTACCCGTCAAAAATATACCGAAACTCACTTAATTCACTATTCTGCTAAATTTCAAATGTAAAGAAGTATGGCTGCTACGTTAGGCTTAGCCGAACTTGAACAACTTTTAAATTATTGATAATTCTACAACTATTGCATGCAGATTAATTAAAGGCATAGAAACCTTAACAGTTTCATCGCGCGGGACGAGAAAACTCGTCTTCCAGGAATATTCGCTATGCACGAGGGACGAGATAACTCGCTCTCTACTCATTTTCTATATTATTGCAGCGTATCCCGCGACTTATTTCAGCGACATTTTAGCGTATAGCAGACCCTAATATTTTGTCTTTAGCACAAACATATCTACAAGGTAGCGCCAGGAGCACAATTTTTAGTGCTTTCACTTTTATTACGTTTCTCGTAGGTTCCCTTTCACTTTTTCTCTTTCGCTGCTAGTAGGTTCTCTTCCTCTTTCACTTTTATTACGTTTCTCATTTTTCTTTTTCTCTTTCTTGTTCTTCTTTCTTTATCCCGTTTTTCTCTTCTTACTTTCATTACGTTTCTAGTTCGCTTTTATTACGTTTCCCGCTTCTCCCTTTTACTACGTTTCTAGTTTTGCTTCCCTTTTATTATGTTTCTCGTTCTGTTTCATAAATCCTCCAATATATCGCGTATGGAAGGATAACATTACTTGGACATAATAACAGCAACCTCATGTAAAGCTACGCCAACACGGAAATGTGTCGTACGTAATTCGCACAAAATTCGCCGAGAGGCTCGTTATCTGTGCAAAACGTGCACATAAAAGCCAGCATTATGTGTAGCACTCTGCTTTGATATATATCATAGTTCAGAGAGATTTTAATTTCTACAACATTTAGGATTTTTATTTCTTATTTTATTATTATCATTTTTATGTCTGTAAAGACAAACAAATCATTATAGTTATAACTGTTATTGATTGCAATTGATTATTATTTTTCAAAGTAAAATAAACTGCGAAGAGCGGCGTAGACTCTTTGCGCAGAGGGTGAGACAAAGGCGCGCCATTGCCGCGATGAAATTGTTAATCGGAACATGAGAACAACATAGTTCAATCACTTTTAAAGCAAAACAAAAATGCACAACTTACCAACATGTAAGAATAAAAAACTGAGCTCACGGAGCCGAGTAAGAAAGCTTTTACACACATACACACACACATATATATATACACTTTTGGTGCGTCTCATTGCAACAAAAACACAGCTAAGTGTTATAACAGTCCTATGTGCAAACTTCCAACGTTCTGAGGCTTCTCGGTTTTGAGTTATGCGAGATACATGCATACATACATACGTACGTACGCATGTATAGACGTCACGAAAAAATTCTTTTCTGAAACTTACCCGTTTTGGGAAAAATAGTCCTTTAATTGTGTCCCTACGTATAGATGTCACGCAAAACCATCGTCAATATGCAGTCTGTAGTGGTCAAAGTGGATATTTTCTTTGAAATATGATACCCGAAAATTTTCGTGATTGCAATACTTCCCTTACATTGTATAAGGAAGTAAGAAGACAGAACTTTTGATGTTCTTGCTTTATTTCTAGTGATATAAAATTGCAACCACTATTTCTTTCAAAAAACTTTTCTCTAGTGTCAATAAACCGTTGCCATTACTTCTTTCGCTTTTGGGCGGCTGTTGGAAATCACTATTTTCAATTGTGTGCTTCCGTCACATTTTTCTAAATTTCCTCTAAGAACTGTAAACTATGCCCCTTCAAAACGGTTTTAAGTTTGGGAAAGAGAAAAAATCTGCCAGGTGCAAAACCAGAGAATAGAGTGGGTGGGGGACAACGTAAATGCGATGTTTTGGAAACAAGGAGAAATGCGTGAACTGGATATTATTAGTATGATGATGCAACATTCATGATTAATTCCCCCATAATTCATGTCTTTTCCTACGCGCAGCATCTACCAAAATTCTTGTTTACTATCTGACCACGTGTTACAAATTCATAGTGTACCAAACCTGCTCTTCGTCTGCTGATGTGAAAAGTCCCGTCCTTGTATCTTCGGCAACAGAATCGCTGTTCTTAAAACATTGAAACCAGTAATAACGCAGCACTTTGCTCATGCATTCATCATTGTATGCTTGGTTAAGCATTTGGAATGCTTTCGCGAAAGTTTTACCCAGTTTTGCGCAAATTTTCACGCAGATCTGATGTTCCTCTAAGTCCAACATTTTTACTCTTTCGCTAATCCGACGAGCAGCTAATGCACCATCTCACTCACTTAGTAGTTACTCGATAACTAACGCATTGATTGCGACCCAGTAAAATGCCATGAATTGCTAAGATATGCTGCTAGATGCTCACCGTGGCCGAATCATGCCATCTGCGGCCGTTGTAGCAAATTTAAACATGTTCTATGCTGTTTTGAACAGTTCTTGTTGTCAGTGAATAGGAAATTCAGTAGGAAAACAATCGCAAAATTCTGAACTGAAAACGAATTGACTCTGCACTGAAAGCGAAATCTCTGGATTCAGGTACAGTCTCATATTTATGCCTTTCTCAAAGGGAAAGGGAAGGCATTTCTGTAATTATTAATTAAATATATACAGGGAAGTGTATTTATTTTTAAATGAACATTACACGGTTAATTTAACATCAGACTCTGCGCCATTTGAAAGATGATATCCATCTTGCATACTGAAAGTCAAGAGCTGAACTTGCCTCACAAGCAGACATGTGGGCATTGCTCTTAAACGGTTTTTAAAATTCTGTTAACCAGTTCTTCGAAAGTAACAAGTCGTATGTCAAAGACTACGGATAAATGCTATTCTCACTCTCATGATGATTAATGGTGTTCTCTTCGCACGTCCCGCACGTGATGCTGTTTATGGGGTTATACAGCTTATGGTTTGAAACTCTGTAACCCATTTTAAAACGGTTTTGCACGTTGAAACCGCTGCATGTCAGTCTACATTGAAATTCCGGCGGAATAATACCTGAACTGCAGTCACTGAGTCCCCATTTCTATTATTGGAGTCGTACGGGAGAACGCAATGTGTCATCGAACACGATTCCATAGTAAATGAAATAAATGTAAAATATACATTGCATTGCATAACAAACACTTTTTAGCAACAGTAATACAGTTTGGTGTAATATTAATTGTGTAATCTTCAATCAAAAAATGAGTATAATTTCTTGCGTTTATTGCGCGCTATCATTGTTAGTAACTGGTTAAAACACTAGCAGTATTAAATTTGGTTATCAAATTTAAACTTTCAAACATATGAAGTTTAGAATTTATGAAAATTTAATAGACAGTTTTGGAGCATTTTATGGTTCCTGTTAGTGAATGAATTAGATTGGATTTGTTGGTTATGACAAAATATTCCAAATCAATCTCAGTTAAACGAAAGCTGCTTTCATGGTGAACTCACCAAGGTAAAAGATCTGCTGTATTTAATTTGCAGGTGAAGGGAAAAAAATCGCCCAGATTTTGAACGCTAGTCGAATTGCTAGGATGTATATGGGTTCTTACTTTCTCGGACTATGCTGAACATTCTGTTAGCGAATGCAGTATTTTTATATACATCTGTAAAACTACACCTTTGAGAAATCTAAGATAGTTGTTCTACATTGCATGTATATATATATATATATAATTGAGATTTAAAGATCTATTTTGAGGGTAATATATTTCATTTAAAGAAGTAATGATTTTAGTTTAAGTATTTCCATTTTAAATTCATTTCTTTTAAAAGGTATAAGGTAATTATTAAAAAAGAGATGATTAAGAAAATTCCTAGTCTCGAAAATGAAATAACTGAGTTGATAATAACACTACCAATAACAGAAGTTCAACTTTTGTTCTAACCCCCGTGAATGTACTAGCTGCATGGACGTTTTGTTAATTTTGTTCCTTCTTAACGTTAATATAAGCCAGTTTTCCTCAGAAAATCCTCAGGGATTCCATTTTATTCCATAGTCAGACAGTCCTCTAGTGTTTTGAGTCATTCATTAAACAAGGAAGCAAACTTCGGAAATTAAATGTTTGAGAAAATATAGCGTACCAAATTTATTAAGTTACTAACATAAATGTCTACTAATTTCACTAAGAAAGAATAAAACTATTAGCTTCTTAAAGAAACTTTAATCCATCGAGAATTTATATTTCTTGACGTCATACTAATGTAAAAGCAGTCTACAAATATCCCCTGTCACTTTACCTAAATAACAGATTCTGCTAAGTTCCATGTTTAAAATGCTTCTGTATATTTTTAAAAGTGAAAACAGTTGCTTGATACAAATATGAAGCAAAACTAAAAACAAAACACTACTTAGTCAGAGGCTATATAAATTTGGAAAAACCAGTGTATTTTGCGAGGCATCTCAAGATATACCAGGCTTTTACGGTTCGATGATTTCGCAAATGCAAACTTATAATCACATCTCAGGTCGTCTAGTAGCCTGAAGCATCCTAAGAATTAAATAAACAAAACCGGTTTCCATAGCAACCACTCATCCCTTGAAAACATTTTTAGTGAGAGATGGTTACAGCATTCCGTTTAAATGCTAATGCCTTTTGAAGCTCAGGAATCTAATTAAAGGGGGGAAGATGAGCACCTTTTGATGAACGACGTGCCACCATTCGAGGGCCGCAGACATATCATGCTACGGGGTTATAATCCGACAGGCGCGTTGTTATATGGGGGACCACCTCCCACCAACCTTTTCAGAAGTACTACTGGCTTCTCCCCCGTAACTAAGCTAATTTGACGATAAGGGACCAAGTGCTCAGTATTGGGGATCGTATCGCAATGTAAGGGGTAATTGCAAGGAAGGAATGAAACCAGCAGCCGTTGATAGAAATTTAACCCTTTGCTAATCGCTTTACGAGCGCGTGGATAATCGAATCTTTGAATAAGATAACTGTGTTCATATTTAATCATGATACATCAGAAGCGAACATTTCAACAAAGAGAAAAAATATAATGTTTCGAATATTTTACAAGTCATTAAGCTCAGCAAATATTTTTTAAGGTGGTATTTTTATACACTGAATATATTCTTCTATTATTCTATTCTTCTGTCTTAGGTGGCAACTCTTAAATCATATGCGTGCGGGAAAGTTCAGATAACCAGTCGTTTATAATCCTAAGTTAGCGCTATTTATTATTCATAGGCATCGATTAAAGAATGTAACTGTAGTGATATTTAGCCCAAAGGGGCAATTTGCCCAGAATGGATATTATTTTCGTTTTGGTATTTTGTGTTGGTTTACTATAAATGGCATTTAAATTTCAAATAAATGTTGCTCTAATATTTGGTGCTTTGTTGCCACCAATTATTAGAGCCCTGAATTATATTTAAAGAAATTAAATAGTAAACAATGTGCATGAATCTATGTTCTTTTCTCGCACTGTGAGAAAACAACGGTACCTAGGGACATCGAATTTTGAATAACGTAGTCCTTCACTCGAATATGGGCATGTGGAATCCCAAATTTGGTATTTTTTTAATATATTTCATATATTGTAGAACTTTAAAGAATTTTTCATTAACAAACTCAACGAATTTAAAACGAGCTGTAGCAGCACTATACAGAAAAGAAAAAAAACAACTCCAGCGTGCAAGACTGTGTATCTGAAAGTTTTCAGATTTTTTTTCATTAATAGTTTTGGTTGGTATTCATCAGGAGCTGACAATTATTAGCCCCAAACGGTATTACCTCGATTTAGCTGTTATTCTCGAAACGGAATTTTGCGTTGTCCACTATAAAGGGCGAATAACTTTTCAAATTGTTGCCACCAAATATCATCGCCTTGCATTATTTTTAATGAAATTAAAATAATGAAGAGTCTGCATGTATGTATGTATGTAACGTAAGCCTCCAACTGAACATGTTCATCCGGAAGTCCGAATTTTGAATTTCGAATTTTATATTTCATAGTTTATAAAACTTGAATGAATTTTTGATTAACGAACTCAACCATATAAAAGCGAGCAACACTGTACGGGATAAATAATTTTTATCCCCAGCGCACGAAACTGTTTAAAGGAATTTTCTAAGATATGCTGTTTTTAAATATTTCGGGATTTTGCTGTTGAATGGAATTGCATATGGCGTAACTACTAAGAACATGGTATTAAGTAACCAAAGTTAACACACAAAACGTTAATATTAAAAATACGCAAAAAACGTTTTGCAAGCCATCTTGCTAAGAAAATTGAACACTGATATGAGAACACTCACCTGAGAAAAGACTGAAGAAAATAGAAAATTGTATGCCGACACTTAACACTGCATCTTTAGTTCAAATTATATGCTGCTGTGTTGCTTTGTAATTTTTCTGAAAGAAGGGAGAAAATACTATAAGTAGCACTATAAAATGATTAATAGAAATCATAATATTTTTATTAATAATAGCATAGTTACACCGCAATAAATGGTGAACCAAATCAAACATTTTCTTAATATCGGAAATTAAAACAAATGTGTTATGAGTCCATGTAACAATTTAATGTGAACTTGCCACAGCCGTTTCTTAAAGTTAAATATCTCTAAAAGGTGTTTATTAATTTCAGTAAGCTGATTTTATGTTCTAGCAGAATGAAAGGTACTGCCATTGGAGTTAAATGTTTGTTGCAAATTCTTTGCGCAATCGACCAAATGTAATAATGAATATATGAATAATGAATGTATGATAATATGAATAATGAAGATACATATACTGCATTTTGGATAATTAATCACTCATCTCCTATCCTTTTTACATAGGTGCGTAATATTTACCTGTTGTTAATTTATAATGAAATAATGTTATGCGTATGTTATTTTCTACAATTTAGCTTTGAAACTTTGAATATCTCATTTAAAATATTTTTTTTTGTTCAAACCTTTAATTTCTAGGGGAATAATATTTAAATTTGTAGATCAATCGCAGCTGTTTAATTTGTCTTAACTTAAAAATTGTTTCAGATAAAAAATTGAAACGCGCATTGAAATGCATCTAGGTTTCAGATGTTGTTTTATCTCCTAGATTTTATGTTTTTTTTAATATTTCTTGAAACTATAATAGCAAACATTTCAAGACGTTAAACTATTATCTGAAAATATTGGACCATCATATGTTGAACCTTAAAACGCTTTAAAAATTACCAGAAATTTAATAAATAAATATAATTAACTTCAGACTTAGAAATAAATTAAGAAGCAACTAATTCTCATATTTCTGGAAACTTTAAACATCTTGAGATGTATAACTATAATCTGTAAGTTCTGTATCATTGCTTCCTGGTATAAATTAAAATTTAGCCGGAAATTTAATAAATAAATTTTATTAACTTAACGTTTATAAATAAATTAAGAATCGATCGATTTTAATATTTTTCAAATTTTAATAACACGCATTTTGAGAGGTATAAATATATTCTGAAAGTATTGGGCCATCAGTTTTTGATATAGTTTAAAATAAATACCTGAAGTTTAGAAATTACATTTTATTAACTTCAAATTTAGAAATAAATTAAGAATGAAAATACAGCGAAAAAGCGTTTATGACTTCTATTATAATTTCAATGTAATAAAAAATATAATGTGGACACCACATGACTTCCTTGACGGAATATTAAATTATACGCATTTTTGCTGCATTCCATTTAACATATTTCCACGAATTTCATTAGAGATATATTTCTCATTCAATTAATTCAGTTCTCACTCGGCGACAAGGCAAAAATACACAAAACCTCAAAATATTTTCCTTAAAAATTTAAACAATACAGAAAAACATAAAACACCGAATACAGTTAAAAATTGAGAAAAAACATTACAGTTAAAATTAAGAGTTTCTACGCAAAAGCAAGCAATTCGACCTGCAGGCAAGAAGGCAGATGTTTCCGTGCACGAAACGGAAAGTTTACGTTTGGTCCCACTCCGCAAAAAGACACTAAAGGTGAAGAAATGACTTAATTCACTATTCTGCTAAGTTTAAATGTAAATAAATATGGCTGATTCGTTAGGCCTAGTTTTACTTAAACAACTTTTAAACTGTTGATAATCCTGCAATTATTGTATGCAAATTAACTAAAGCCATAAAAACCTTAACGGGAAGATAAGAACAACAAAATTCAATCCTTTTGAAAGCAAAAAATGCAAAATTTACCAACATTTAAGAATAAAAATAACTAACATAACAATCAAAGTCATGGAGCCCAGTAACACATGTATATATGTGTGTGTGTTTTTGGTGTGGCCGATTGAAACCAAAAAGGGAGGTGCACAACCACATGTTATAGCAGTCCTATATGCAAACTTTCAACGTTCTGAGGCTAATCGTTTTTGAGTTATGCAAGATACATACATACATACGTACACGTACGTGCATATAGATGTCACCAAAAAAATCTATTCTGAATCTATTTTAAACCAATTTTGAATCCGTTTGGCAAAAAAAGAGTCCTTAATTCTGTCCTTACGTACAGATGACATGCAAAAATATCTTTAAACTGCATTCGATAGCGTTCAATATGGGTATTTTCGTTGAAATAGGATACCCAGAAATTTTCGTGATTACAATACTTCCTTTACTTCATACAGGGGAAGTAATAAGCATGAGAAAGTAATTATTTAGTAAAACATTTCCTCGTGTGTTTACTCAGTTTCTCCCAGAAATAACTGAATTATGTTACTCGCTTTTATAAAATTTAAATAAACTTTCATATTTTCATAAACTTTCATATTTTTAATAAAATTTACCAAGAATAAAAATATGAGGTTTGAAAATAAACTTTCATATTTTAAAAATAAATTTCTTTCTTTCTCTTACATGCGTTACAGTTATTTCATTTTTATATTACCCCCGTTAGAAAATTTCTTCAATACTCTTAGACACGTTGAACATTCCATTCTGCTGCCATTCTCATCAAACTTAATATTAATGCCGAAAGAGAAACGTCTTTTTGAGCTGATTTATTGTGAGGCATCACAAAAGCAAAATATTCATATGCGCGTTTCGTTTCGGTGATCTCAGTGGGCAACAATGCCATTCCTATAGAACTTGAGATTAAATATTCCTCTAAGCAGTGATGAAATTTGAAAACTTCGAATTCCAATCTGTTGATTCACGAAAACCTGCCCGACTGCAAAATAGGTGGAGTTCTGCAATAATTCGACAAGCTTGTTCTTCGAGTTGTGAAATGAACTTCCACGGATCCCGTTATGCTTCCCTTAGATCCTTTCCCCTG
Organism: Stegodyphus mimosarum; assembly: GCA_000611955.2. Lineage (NCBI taxonomy): Eukaryota > Metazoa > Arthropoda > Arachnida > Araneae > Eresidae > Stegodyphus > Stegodyphus mimosarum. The sequence goes on along the minus strand of KK117970.1, from coordinate 32,348 downwards.
TTGTGGAATGCGTTGGCTAAGTTAGCACAGAACAATGGAATTGATTTCCTTCTTTATTCCGCATTAATTAGGAAGCACGATGAGTCAGCCGGTAAGAAAGTAGGGCAGAAGGTATTAGAAAACAAGATGGCCATTGTAAAACTAGCTCGCAAAGAATTTCTTTTTTTTTAAGTATTTATCTATAGTTTGGATAACAAGGGAAGTACGGACCAATCTTAACTTTCAAATGCTGTGAAGCAGGATGCAGGGAACGATTACCACATTTTGTCTAATGATTATTTTGTTACTCGAGGATTATCATCGCATTTTGAAAATGATGAGTTCTCCATGCTTTAATAATTTTCTGACAGTATATTGAGTTACTTTGACTAAAATCAGTACGTAATTACATATGTGAGAAGTGCTAGCAGAAATTTTATTTTTTTAAGCTCCCATAGAGTATAAAGAGTATTCACTTGTACTGGTTTAATATTTGTTTCTACAGATGGAAGATTAACTGAGTTATCTTCAGATTTCTCAACTAACATAAGCTGATTGTGATCAGGATCTTGCATGTGCGACATATAATGCGCAAGATAATTCAGGTTTCCTGGTATATGCTTGAATTCAACGGTACATTCACTTAGCTCCATGAGAAACCGAGTCGTGTTATCACCTGGTGAAGTTGATTTTTGATAATGCAACAGAGGCTTGCTAACAGTCAAGATAGTAAACTATAGATTATATAGATATGATTTAAAGGCAGTAACAGATCGATAAATTGCATAAAGTTCTAGTTTTAGAGCAGAGTATTTTCTTCAGATTGGTGGTAATGTTCGGCTACAGTATGATGCAAGATGCAATTTATTGATTCAGGACGCAAGAGGAACAATATGTGCGTGGTTTAAATGCTTGAGGGAGTACAGATTCCTGCAAAGAGGGTGAGCTGTATTCAATGCTGATGTCCAAAAGCATGCTATTGTATGGTTTCGACGAAACGGGGATGTAATTTGGAGTAAGAATGAGCTTCTAACCTGAATGAATTCGTGTAATTAGAAATTAGATGTATTCTATTTCTGTAGTCATTTGATGTCGTGATTTTGAAGTGAAAATAGAAGGTAAATCTCATTTGCTTTAGTTGAAATACAGTTCATCTAGTGGTTCTTTTAGTAGGAAATATTGCTGCCACGAAAAGAAACAAACACAGTGCTGGTTTCAAATGTAAATCCATTCATTTTGCGAAAGGAAATAGAAATCGTGCTGCAGCAAGGGTGTTTTGTGTTCATCGGGAAATACTGAACAGATGATGATGATTATTTATTTATGGATCACATTAACAATGATGGTGAAGATGAAACAGAATTCGATAATGTGCCTAAAGATATAACGGAAGGAGAAAATGACGAACTTTTCATGGTATCTGATAGTGAAACTTTTTATGTTCATAAGCTATCTATTAAAAAAGAAGGCATATGAATTTAAACAATATGAGCATTACTTAAAATTTTAGTCTCGGTTTTCTTGAGAATTTCCAAACAGTATGCATTTACTATTTGTAGAGGTATTTGCAATAAGATCCTCTATGATTATGCAGAAAGAAATAGGTGACTCTAAGATTGGGCGGTCTCTTTTTCAGATAAAAAATATATATTTCCCAGAATATGAAAACTTCAAAATAAGCACAATTCATTGTAAGTGCTGTTTATCAACATATTTACTGGTTTTTCATAATTCCGCTTAACCCGGTTTAGAGCGGAAAAAAAAAGACAAGCCCTAGATTTCTTAAATTTTATATTCCCAAATGCAAGCACGTAAGGTTTATTTTAATTACCACGTATTGACTGTAATAACAATCTCTTTATATTATTTGTGTTTCATCTTTTTCACAAGAACATGTAAATAAGAGGAGTTTTAAACAGAGTAAGGATCAAAGTTAAAGTAATAAAAATGAGCGGCTTAGCATACTTTTTAAAGTAGGAATGGCCAACGTTCTTGGGAAGAATGATACTATCTGAAAAAACGTTATCCGTGCTACTTCGAACTTTTCCAATGTACTAAAGAATATCAAACGATGAAAAAATAGTGCTTATATGCTGAATACGAGATTTGTACGCATGAAAAATGTACTATAATAAATAAAACAAACGTATAAACTATGGATGTATTGTTAATGAACACTTTTAAAAGTTCAGTCAGTTAGGTTATGTATTAATTAAAAATAAATACTATGAAACATTTAATTCTATATAACTATTAAACAGTCAGTACTTCATTAATGTAGGTTTTGAACTGCAGTTATTTTTACCAAGTTTATCTGCATATATTAGATTTAGTTTTTGAAGATGCTAACAAAATTAAATGTTTTAGGTACATACCAGTTAATCTTGAACGATATTTTGATTTTATTATGTTCATAGTATGAAACATTTGTTCACAAACATATGTTGATCCAAACTTACAACATTATCTGACAGCCAAATAGTGTAAATTTGGAAAATTATTTGTTAGTATAAATTTCTAAAATTCAATGTAATTTGGATCAGTTGCAGTTGAAATAAGTTCGTTATATTTCCTTCTCAGTGTAGCATATTGCTGCAGGTCAATAATTTCGATTTAGATTTCAGTTGAGTAACAGTTAACGTCTTGCAGAGAAACTGAATTATTATATTTACTCCAATGTGTTTATGTCTGTATCTATCGATGTAGTTCAGACAGACGGTATTATTATTTTTTCAAATTTTTTCAAATTTTGCAATAAGTTTTCGCGTGCCACTGAAAGTAAACTTAGACTTTACAAGCTAATTGACAACAGTCCGTACATACCGGACATGGCCAAACTTCTGCTCTCCGACTCTTAACTGCGGCTCGAGAGCTACTTGTGATCCTCTGCCACCAGAAATACTATTGGTTTTGAATAAATATAGTTTAATTTTTTAATACAAATGGAATTTGATATTGAGATCATGCATTGTCATTTTTCTTTATTAAACGCTAATTTAATTTCTGATATTATGTGTATAAAAATTTGACAGCTTTCAAACTGCGCACAGCTGGCTTATTGTCAGAGCAACAAATACATAAAATTTCAGCTAATTTCATTTCTGGTAATTAATATTCCACTTATATTATTATTTGGGCAGGTAACGGTCATCGGAATACACTAATACGATGTTAATCTAAAACTCAATGCTAACATTTTTATTTACACTCATGTCCATAAAATAAGGATAATTCGGAGTCACGCGGAAATCGAACTCTAAAATAAATATATCACCTGTAAAATCGCTACAGACATCTTCAAGAATCATATGCAAATTTCAGGAAGTAACCAGATGACACCGATGGTACGTCACAATGACGAAAGTGTAAGAGAGTGATATATAACAAATACAGGCAAAGACGTAAAATTGTTCGCAGGCGCTTTATAAACATTTCAGTGCAATAACCGAATAGTTATGACACAAAGGACGCATTTGGATGATTTTTTACGTGGTAGAATGATCGGCCGTCTGGAATGTGGGCGTACCCAACTGGAAGTATCAGACGAACTTGGAATTGCCCAGAGTGTCATCTCTAGGCTTTGGCAACGATTCCAAGATGATGGTAATGTGACTAGACGTTACAGCACAGGTGGCCCCAGAGTTACAGTGCCGAATGAGGAGCCGTATTTGGCAGTTACTGCCAAAAGAAACAGGCGAAGCACAGCCTCAGACCTGTATCGTCGGCTCTCTTCGGCCACTGGTACGACAATTTCGAGGCAGACCGTGTACAGACGCTTAGGGCAGATTGGTGTATATGCTCGTAAACCTGTCAGATGCGTTCCACTTACTGCAGCACCCTGTCGCCTGCGGTTAGCCTGGAGTAGAGAGCATGCATTGTGAACACCGCAACAGTGGGCTTGTGTGATGTTTTCCGACGAGTCCAGGTTTAGCTTGCCGTCTGATTCTCGCCGGACATTCATATGGAGAGCTCCAGATACCCGTTACCACCAGGAAAACATCATTGAACGACACCGTTACGGTGGTGCAGGAGTGCTCGTTTGGGATGGAATTATTCTGTGTTCCAGAACTGACCTGCATGTTCCAATTGGAACCATGACAAGCCAAATCTATCGGGACGGCATTCTGGAAAAACATGTACGTTTGTTTCAGGGCGCCATGGGCTTACAATTTGTGTTTATGGATAACAACGCCCGTCCTCACCGTGCAAACATCGTAAAAGAATGCCTTCAATCGGAGGATATCACCCGTATGGACTGCCAGCATTCTCACCGGACTTGAATCCAGTAGAGCATGTGTGGGACATGCTTGGCCCACGAGTTGCAGCCGTCGAGTTGCAGCCCGTCAACCTCCTCCTATATGTCTACCGGAACTTCGGAGAACATTGCTTTTTGAATGGTGTAATATCCCCCAAGATCAGATCGATAATATGATAGAGTATGCCTAGACGTTGTGCGGACTGTATTGCATCGTCTGGGAGACATACAATATATTAACAATCATACCAACCATATAATATTGGTTTTTTGTAAATAGATTTTTTTTGTAATTTGCTCCAGGGAGAAAAAGTCGCTAATTTTTTTAATAATATCAAACATATAGCATCTTTTTTTGCTCTTTACCTTTTGTTTAATAAATAAGCTTTACAAATAAGTCAAATTTGTTTTGCTTCTAACTCTTCCTTTGCCTGATTTTGCATTATCGTTAAGTTATGGACATGAGTGTAATTATTTTCCCTTATATTTTTACTCTCAGGTTAATTTTACTTCAGGCAGTGTCTGCTTACATTCCTGTGTGATCCCATTGTTCACAACAGTTGTGATCCACCTGGAAGGTTTCCTATTCGTTGTAGGATGCTACTTTTATTCAGTCCTTGAATGGCGTGAGTAAACTGATGAAGAAAGCTGTTTCGCCTTGCAATCCATATAGAGCTCTTTTAATATGAGGAAGAATTTTACGAGGATTTTATTTTTGGTGGAGTGAACCTTCAGCCTCTTGCTTGGTTAGGAGACGTGTCTCAATTTTCTGCAGATCTCTTCAAAATTAATTTCCTTTCTCTAAGCAAGTCAAGTATTTTTATGCAGTTGCTTCACAGATATCGCAACCATTCACAATAATATGCTTAATGAACACTTTTCTCACATGAAACTCTATCTTTCATAATCATTCCTTTGTAATATATCATAATTTATTTCAACAATGTCTGTGTATGCTGAAATATTTGGAGTCATGAGAAGAATAACTGGTTTGACAACGATTTAAATTTTAGTCAAAATGTTCATTTTCCATTTTATCAAACATTGCTGCTCCAGATAGAGATCATTCACCTTAATCATCAAATATTCATGTCAATAACGTTGCATCAAGCAATGAGGGATGAACAGAACACAAACGTCTCTCTTCTCCAAAGTTTCTGTCAAAATCGGCATACTGATATTGATGAAATATCTGTAGCTTGTGATATTTTCTCGTATTTTTAGATTTCTTGTTTGATGACCTTATTTCTTTCTACCTCGTACTAGGTTATAGGCATTTGGCTGCACTAGGTTAGAAGTACTGAATTAGAGTCGCCCGTAATCGATGTTAGATGAATTTTGCTGTCAGGGATAAATAAAATTTTTCACCCCTTAGGACTGACGCTCTGCAACTGCATCGGTTGTCCAGGCTCCGATACCAGCATTACACTTCTTTTAATCTGTTGATAATTTATGTCATTCTAATTTTGGATCATCATGTACGTCTGACACATCTTTCATGAAAGCTTAGTAGCGAAAGGAAAAGCTGTACAATTATCCAACGCTTGATCACTAAAATTTCAGGCAATCATGTGAAATTTTACAACCATGAATGTTTATTTTTAAATTCTGATCTTTTATTTTATAAGGTATCCTCTGTCTACAGTTTTCATTTGAGATTTATTTTCTGTACATAGTTTAGGTAACCTAATGGAAAGTTGTACTACGTAACCGTTAGGCTCATAATAATTTATTTCAAACTTTCTTCTGAGTTATTTTACTTATAAATTCAAGACGAGATGGTAAGCATTTGACCGCCTTTATGTGTCTAGCAGTTAGTATATGGTGGATCCGGTCACCTATTTGCCCGACATGAATTACTACATTTATTAGCAATAGATTATATAAGTTCAGAATTATTGTTACAATTCGGTTTCAAGAATTTTCAGTGATGCGCATGAACTTCGTTATCGATGTCCAAAATTATCATGACGACTCGAGAATTTTCAGTGATGCTCAGTGTATTGATTACTAAAACATTCTGGCAGATTTCGTTAGATGCCACAATGAAATACTGCATAAGTCAGGCTGCCATGGGATATACTGATTATTCAAATACCCATGAAATTGCAATCATATTCTTTTTTTTTCGCATTTTGCGTTGATTCACTTTTCAAACTGTTCCAACCAAATATTACAGCCCTGTATTATATTGAAAGAGCTTAAATAATGAAGAATCTGCATAAATGTACGGATGTTTCTGGCATCATGATAAAGCAACGGTATTTAGAGCCATCAAATTTTGAATAACGTAATCCTCCCCAAATAAGGGCATCTGGAAGGCCTAATTTTGAATTTGTTTTATTATCTATTTTATATTTTATCAGACATTAAATAATTTTTGATTAACAAACTCAAACAATTTCAAAGCGAGGAATAGCAATACTGTGTGGGAAAAAAATTATCTCCAGTGCGCGAGATTGTGTATCGGAAATTCTGAAGATATGCTCATTTTAAAATTATTTTGCAATATTTCTCTTGAACTGAATTCTATGATTTAAGTGCGAAGACCATGATATTTAATAAATAAAGGTAACACATAAAACGTTAAAAAACGCCTCTTTGGGCGTAACGTAAAATATGAAAGATTCAGATTTTTATATTTTTAGCCCAAAGGGCTTTATCACAGAAGGCCTATTAATTCGGTTTGGGTATTTTGCGTCGATTCATTTTTCAAACTGTTACCACAAAATATTACAGCCCTGTATATTATTTAAAGAAATTAAATAATGAAGAACCTGCATAAATATATGTATGTTTCTGACAATGCGAATAAAAAACGGTGCCTAGAGACATCAAATTTTGAATAACGTAATCTTCCACCGAATATGGACACAAGGAAGCCCTAATTTGAATTTGGAATTTATTTTATTATCTGTTTCATATTTTCTCAGACATTAAAGAATTTTTGATTAACTCGAATAACAGCTTCTCTGCAGTGCGTGTTGACGTGTATCATTTAATTTTTCTTTCTAAATGTCTGTTCATGAGTTAAAAAATCGCCCAGTTTTCTTTTAAATAATGATATGTAATTTACTCAAATAACATTTTTATATAATTGTAGACCAATGAATATGCTTCCGATTCATTTCACTTCTACTAAAATAAAACAGCAGTAATCATAAACGGAGGGGTATAAAGCAAATCAAAAGAAAATATTTGGTTTCTCTACCTGAAGGAAAAAAAAAGCTGTGTTGCCCAGTATAAGTGCTACAAATTTTAATTTTCTTGGGACTTGACTTTTCTGAACAGAAAACAGTGGATGCAAGATGTATTTATTCGTATTTATATGTAATCATGTTAATCACATAATCATTAACTTACTTCAGAAGTTTCTTTGTATTCAAAACCTGTCTAATTATTTTTGAAATGATATAAATTTGGGCTTGCGGCTCTCGAACGCCCATAAAACCTACCATGCGGTACCCATCGTCTTGATGTTAGGCCATCCCTGGTATATAACCTAACATAGATTAAACTTCCCGAACATTATCTATCTAACTACGTATCCGTACGATCGGCTGGAGCAGATGTATCTTAATTCGAGGAACAGAAACGCTCGATGTGAAACCTTATATGTATTCTCAAGTTGAAGGAAAGCTTTCACACTCTGAGCTTATAGTCTAATTGCATGATCAGAAATACGCTGATAGGCGGCTATGATTTCGTCGCGATGGTTCCGCCTGTAACTAATATTGCTGAAGACATTGGAAACGTTTTCGCTTACAGTAACCGTAACTGCTTTAAATAATCACAATCGTATAATGCTTTCATGCAAGATATTAGATGGAAGTTATACGCAAGAAACAGATGTGTAATTTTTATCGGAATATATTAAGACTTTAAGAAATAAGAAAACAGTTGAAATTTATTGAAAGCCATCGAGCCCAGGATTTTTATAGTAAACAACATGCTGTTAATCAAATGCGTCTCTGAAATCGTAGCAAGAATTTTTCTATTTGGAAAAAAATCTTGCTCTGTTAATAATACGCTGCGTTATTTAATAATACTGTTCGAATCAAAATCGATTGACGAACACGACAAACATTTAGTCTTTGTTTTGAGGAAACCTTCCAATATTTATAACGTGAATTAGGTACATTTATCTCTGCCGTCCTACAAGAGATCTATAAATTACGTTTTCAGTTTTCTTAGTTATGTATTATATTCCAATAAGTATATACACATTTTGCAGCTTCATCAAGATCTATTGAATAAACGGCCCGAAGTAAAGAAACTGAAATATATACTATTTCAATACCAAATGGTAATTAACCCTTGCGATCGTATTATGTTTTTGCATAAGTATCATGCTGTAGGAATAAATTTTTGTTGAACGAACAGCAATACCTAATACGCAAGATTATAACGTTCGTCGAGTTAAAATAATATGAGATTAGTACGTTTCTTTGCCGTGGTGGCTGAGAGCAGACATGCGACTGGAAAGGTAAAATAGCTTTGATGGCTGACAGTAGCCATACGACCACACTTTTACGCGGTAGACAGTAGATAGTAGACAATTTTAAGCGGAAGACAATAAACGTACGACTGTAATTCAAGTTGAAACACAGCTGAGAATAACTGAAGGATAACTTGAGAAATGGGTTGGGTTCCCAAAACACACAGTCTACCTCTGGTTACCCAGAAACCTTTGATGGGGCTCTCAGAACACACAGTTTAAGTAGACTAATTCAGGGATCTTTGCATTTTTGCTAAGGGAACTGCCATAACCTTGGAGAAAATCAGTTTTCAATCTCGAATGTGTGCTTCTGGAAGCTTTTAAAGTATCTCAAAAATAACGACCACTTAAAGTCTCCAAACTGTCGTAATAAAATTCCTGAGGACTGGCAGCTCGCTTTAAGGTTCGAATCCCGCAAATAGGGTGGCTGCATGAGCTTTTCCGTGGTTTTTTCCCATTTGCAATGTGTAGATGAGCCAGTTTCTCTTAAGAGTCCTCCGTCCTCCACGAAGTCATTCCTTTCTACAGACAAATAACCCTCGAATGCTTTGTCATAATCAAATAAACCAAAACAAACCAAATTGCTATAAAAATGAATCGGTATCGGCAGCCATTTTTTTCAACATCTATTTATTCAGAATTTGTATAAAATAACTCATTAGTTAAGAGTATACAAGTGTAAGAAATGTTTAAAATTAAAAATAATTACTCAAACAAAGTGCACTCCAAAATAAGTTAAAAGGAAATAAAAATAAAAAGTTGTATAGAAAATTATACAAAAAATACAAATAAACAAAACAAATTTTTGCATAAATTAGAAAACTATTATCTCAAATAAGAAATGCCTTTCGAATACTATAATCTTTTTAGCATGAATGACTTATACCACGTTTCTGTGCTGTTGGCAATTTACCAAAGCGAGAACTTCTTAATTGGGATCACTGTACCGAGAAAGCGATGAGATAACTATAATTCTGTACATACTTCAAAATTAAAGAATTAAAGGTATGGTCAGGAATTCATTAAGATCAAGGTGCTCGTAGTATTCTGGGAATGATGTTCCGGAAATGGGCGGCACTCCAATTGTCTTGTTGAAGAAAGTTTTCCTAAAAGCAACTTGTTTTAAAACTTGCACTGAACACAATGCAATTTGTTAACTTAGATGTCTTCAAGCAACTCTGGACAACTTCTCTTCAAGCAACTTTAGATAGCTGAATACTTACTGCAGACTGCTTCCGAACGAGTTAAAATATTTTAATACTTCGTAGGATTTGCAGGGACAAATGTAACATTTTCTAATTTAGGACATCACAGTGATTACTTTGAATTATATAAAGCCACGAAATTATTTCTACTGCATGATACTTTATATCCGTCTGTGAAATTTAGGTCTATTTAATTTAATTTTATTGAAAATGCTTGAATATTGTTTTTAAATTAGTTTCGTTATTTACCCTTCAACAAATTTAAAAACTATCAATTTTAAATTAGTTTCTTAATTCGTTGTTGAAAAAAAATTGTTTCTTATTTCGTTTATTTCGAATCATTTCTTACTTGACTGATAATATTTTTCATTCTTTATTCAAATGCAGAATTTGTTTTGGAAACTGTATATTACTCCACTCTTATTTTTCTAAATAATGTGAAAACATTTAACTAGACACTATACTGACAGCTAATCACTATACTGCCTTAAAATTATAAATATTTGAATTGAATTCAGAAGGTAAATTAAATAATGAAAACAAAATTTCAGTCATAATGTACAAATCGTGTACTTCCTTGTAAGAAGTTAAGGAAATATTGTAATCACGAAACATTTCCGGTACCATATTTCAATATTCAATGTACATATATGTGTAGT
>KK117970.1:0-21742 GCA_000611955.2 Stegodyphus mimosarum | reverse complement strand
GAATTTTGATGGTTTAAAGATGTTAACAAGCTTGTATTATTATTTTTTAACTGAGCTTTAGGTTTCGAAGAAGAACCTATAGTCCCAATAGAAATACCAGCACGCTTTGACGACCTTAAATCCATTAAGCATACGTACAACTCTCTCGAGAAGGGTGCTGCTGGTCTCCATATCACTTCCCAAAACCTAGATTGGGTTAGAAGTCTTTTACTTGATCAACGGGGATTGCTTTTCATGCAGCTTATTCACAACATCATAAGCAGCATGAGATATTGCTTTCAGCTGTTGGATTGCTGTTTGGTATGGTCATATACATTATTGAGAAATTTTTTTTAATTCACTTCCTGTCCCAATTTAGGAGATTTTGTGCTCCTGTTGATTACATAAAATATAAAGACTATGTGTAATATTTTTTTTGTGTTTTTCAGTTACAAGAGATATAACATACATTTTTAGAAAGTTTCCTCCACTTTGCTTGTATATGTTTTGAGTTATCAGTTTTCCGGTTGTTGCTTAACTTTTAGAAACCAGTGTAGTTGAAGGAATTGGTTAGCACTTTGGGGCTTCAGAGTACTTGGAACCCCGATTCAACGATCTCATTTAACTCTTATTTTCATTTGATCCGAAATGTACAACACCAGTGTCAAATTATATTCAATTTAGCGTTGGATTCCTGTAGCGCGACGGAAGGGGATATTTCTTCAGAGTAAAAATTTGGAAGATTCGAAACATGCACAATGACATTTTTCTGTTGCATATAGCTGTAAAGTGACAAGGTATGTGCTAAGTCAACGGCTGCATACTTGAAGATTATTTCTTAGTGATTCAAATATAGCCCTACTGATGCGCACTAACTAAATCTATGCGATTTCTGATTTACATAATAAATAACGCAAATTCTGGTCCCTTAAATTTGTGTATTTAAATTTTCTATTTAACATTATATAATCAACCAGATAAAGAGCACCAAATACAAGATGTACAAGAAACTCTTTATGTATAATAGAGATGGTGTATTCCAATCTTCTAATCCAACAGACCTTGAAAAAAAAGATTCGCCATTTGAAAACTAGAATCTACCCAATTTTTCCATCATTTCAACTTTTTTGTATCTTAAACTAAAAACTGTTAAACATTTTGTTTCATATCTTGAAAAGATTAGTTTTATTGAAGCCAAAACATAAAAATTAAGTGTGCACAAAAGAAGAGCCTGGTTGTTGCAGTTTCGTGAATATTATAATCAGCGGTATTAACTTCTTGGCGAGCCTGAATTCCATACTGCAATAGAGTTTTTATGAACGCTTATAGTAAGCAATTTTTTTTAATTTCCTTAAATTTCTGGACAGAATGTAGCCTTTCTTGTTCACTGCTATATCCACCAGTGGACGAGCGGTAAAATCGCTAAACACTGGTAGTTCTGACCTGTGTTCGATTCCAGACGAACAAGCTGACTGCATGGGCGTTTCCGTGGTTTTTTCCTAATGTGTAAATGTGCCAGTTTCTCATCGAAAGATCTGCACGAAGGCATATCTCCACTTAAGCAAGTAGTTCTGTTGTGCTTTCCGATAATCAAATAAATCAAACCAAACCCCAACCTTGTTCAGTGTTTATTTATGTTAATTCTTGAAACAATCCTGCCTGCTACTTTTGCGTTTCATTTTTATTCCAAGTTTTTTGCCGATAAAAAGAATCTGGGAGAAAGAATGAATTTTGTTTATATATTTTTGTTAAATATTTATATCATCTTGATAAATATCGATAAAATTAAAAAACTAGTTATTGCATTCTTTTTCATTATGCATAGATTTGGAATTTTACTGAAGTTAAAAATCTTTAATATTTTTAATTCTCATTTCTTCTTCTTATATGAATCATTTTGTGGCTTGAGATTCGAAGAATTCTACAGTGCCGTAAACGTGTTATGATTGTAATTCGTTCCGCCAGAATTTTATTTCTTTTAAAGCGTATTTTGCTGACTCACACCTAAAGCAAGGCAAATAGCATTGCCTCTTGCTTCAAAACACTTCACAGTCACTCTTTCGTTCGTGGTTTATGACAGCAACAATGAGTTTAGCAGTCTGGCAAACCAACACTCGTGGCTTGCAAATCGTGGCTAGAATGGTAATCTGTATCTGTTTTACAGTAGTTGCATTATAATGTCATTCCAAATCCATGGCACAGTTATCGCGAGAAATGGATAGCCAGTGGCAGAATATGTGGTGTGATCTAAAGGAATTTGAAATTCAGTTGGGTCTATGTTATTAATTGAATTCAGGATTCGATCGGTGAAACCTTTCCTCAAAGGAAAAGGCACTTAACAACGGTTTGTAGTCATAGTGAGCATCAACCACTGATTCTTAATTAGATCAGACGAAGCACTACTAAACGGAAGCCTGTTAAAACTGAACATTAGCAACGGAATAATTGTATTGTGCGTAAGGGATTGGCATTCGACATCATAGTGTGTTTAAGTCCAGTTTGGCCATTATTGAATAATAAATAAAGTGTATATAATAGAATAAGCATGCGGTCTGAGTAATAATAGATTTATAGGATATCAAATTTCCTTAACTGAAATGAAAAAGATCTAGAAGAAACGTATGTGTGTTTGCAACGTATTGTTTTCTACAAATTTAGATAGTAGAGTTAAACCCTAGTAAATATTTTCATTATATTTACGAAAGAAGTTCACGCCATAATTGGATCTATATATTTTATACGGTCGTATAATACCCGCGTTAATTTTGATAACCAAATCTATATTTTCAGGTATGGACAATACACGAAGAAGGAAAGTTATAGAAAAAAATTTTGATCCTGCAAGCTTCGCATAAATTCTTTCACTTCTGAAATTATACGAAAAATGCATTTGTTACTTCCTGGTACAAAATAAATGAAGTAAAGTAATCGAAAAAAAAATTTAGGGTATCATATTTTTAAAAAAATATTCTTTTTGACTGTTCTAGAATTCATTTGAATGATGTTTTTGCGTCCATCTGTTCGTACAGAGAGAGTTAAAGACTAATTTTGCAAAACGGATTTAAAATGAATTCAGAAGAGAGTTTTTTGTTACGTCTGTACCTACTTCGTACGTATGAATATATCTGCATAACTCAAAAACGAGTAGCCGTAGAATGTTGAAATTCTGTATGTGCGAGTGCTATAACATCTAGGTTGTGAGCCCCCCTTTTACGTTCGAATCGGCCGCACTAAACGCATATATATTAGTATTTTCTAAACCTCCTTTGATTTAAAAACATAAAAATCTGCAAAGAAAAATCTTTAATCGCAAAAGTACCAAAATCAAAAGTAAAAATGCTAAGTATTGAAAAAGTAGCTATTGTCATTGATCGCAGATAATCGAGTCAGCAAGGGGAGTAAACCAATCTACCGTGAATTAACAATTCAGTTAAGGCAGAGTGTTTCGTCTGACTTCCAAGTAAGCATCAAATTTTTCTGCAAGATCCAAATCATATATGTACATATATAGTCATAGTTTTTTATATATAGTCACAAATAATACTGTAATAAAATAAAGACCATTTAAGTCAAAATTTAGTCCATTTAAGCCAAAAGAATCCTGTTAAAATAAATAGCAAATAATCATTAAAATTAAAGTTGCTCACTAAGAACACAACTAAACGGGATGCTTACTGTAGAAAAGATATCCCCGACACTCTCATTTTCAATCTCAATGCAAAAGTAGAAACAAAAATATACATTGTAGAACATTAAAAAGTAATCAAAAAGTGCAACGTCATGAATGTTTCGACGTCGATTTGCCTTGATTGCCGTGTTAGTGTCCGTAATCACCTTATCTGTCACAATCTTGTGCGAAGGACCGAGGTGCGGTAAATCCTTTCTTTCCTGGCGACCTTCGCTAAACGTTCTCGATCACCTCGTCACCCGGGCCTTCGACACACGTGTCTCCGTACACAGCCACCATTCTTCGATGAATGTCCGCCGGCTTACACCCTTCCAGTGTTAAAAACTTAATTACAGTTCGCTGATCCATTTTGGAAGCAGTTGCATCCACACCAGCCATTTTTGAATGAATGCCACGTCCTTACGAATGAAGTTAGCACACATATCCTTCCGCACACGCATGCGTGGTACATACAGTTTCACTATGCATTTGTTTCACGAAAATCCAGTACAAACTTTTCGCATCACTTCGAATCACTTTGATTTGAATACGCGTTATATGAGATGTTACATAAATAGAACTTACATTCATGCCATAAACAATAGTAATTATAGTTTTAGTAAAAATAATTAGAATTATATTGTGGTTAGAAAGTAAGAATTTGAGAACAAAGTAGCATGAAAAAATTGCTGTGATTTTCATCCGCCACTAGGTTTCCAAATACCGGATTGATAAGTGGACATACATTACAAAATACTGATACATTATAAAATTATAGGAACCTATACATTATAAAATTATAGTAACCTATAATTTAATTACTTACATTGTAACTTAAGTAATATAAACCTTTTTTTTTAATAAACCTAATTGACCATTCATTTTGCAGAAAATTTTTAAACGCAGTAAATTATTAACTTTAGCTTGAAAAAAAAATTTGTTCCATTTATTTTACATAAAATCCCTAGATGCTAAATTGTTAAAGCCGTTAGAGAGTGATTTGATTGCGAGATCGTTTTCGTAATTTTTTCCCCATTAGGTACGCAAATACGCTTCAGTTTGAGGTATTTATTTCAATATAAAGACGCTTTCAAATGTCTTGTAATAAATAATTAAGCAACAAATCAAAATTTTACCGAGACATCTTTCACTGTTCGAGTCTCTTTAGTATGGTACGCGTAAGCTTTCAATGAAATTTCACTTTTTATAGAGAAGCCTTAATTTATTATTTCTCGAAATGTCTAGATTGATAATCACAGTTTCTTCAACAGATGTGTTTGAAAGGTTTGTTATCAATGTTTAGACAGCATTATATAATGCACATCATTGGGCCCACCAGGGGCCGAGTGGTAAAGTCGCTGAACACTGATAGTTCGGTCCGCGGTTAGAATCCTGGCGAACGGGCTAGCTGCATGCGCATTTTTGTGCTTTTCCTCGTGTGTAACGTATGTACGAGCCAGGTTTCCTTAAAACGTCCTCCACGAAGACATCCCTAACCTAAAACTGATAGCCCTCGACTGCCTTGCCATAATTAAATAAACCAAACCAAACTAAGCATCGTACATTAGTAGCCATTACACAGAGCTGTCATTTAATATCTATTCTGCAGAGCAAAAATTGAAAAGGAATCTGGTTTGTGAGATATTAATTAATTTGAATTTAGGATTCTTGGAAGTATTCAGAACAGTGCCTCCTCCTGTAGCAGTTTTGCATCGTATAATTAATCCTTACTCCTTGTTTTCCATTCTGAAAGTAAATTTGCTTTTAAATCACGACTCAGATTGTCTTCATTGCATCCATATTCTTTCTCCTTAATGAACTCCAGAACACTTTAGAATGCAAAGTAATAGATCTATCGATGAATAATGGGAATCTCGTCTCATCCATCACATTTCGAAAATTGAAATTCAAATACCGTCCATTATATTCATTTAACTATTTGTTCAAGTCCATCTTCTCGGTTTTCTGTGAACTGAACTTAGAGATGAATAGTGATGCCACGAAATTTTAAGAAAGACTGATGGTGGTTCAGTAATTCATTAAAATATCGCTTTCTTTGATTTTTGCAAGTGCAATAAAGTTTAACCAAAGTTCCCAAGTTGAATCATAACTTTTTAAAAGGAATATACGACGTAAGTGATTTATTTTAAAATACATTTTTGTCTAACTAAATGTGCTATGAATTCGATTTGAAATTTACCATTATGTCTGTTAAATTACTGGAGCAGTTAGAGATATAGTGAAAATTTTATTAAATTTTATTTAATATAATATTTCTAACCAAATTTAATATTGTACTATGACTTTTTTCTAGAAAATGCTGTGTTGTTTTCATGAATACTTATATTTTATTTTAAAATAGTTTGCTTTTTTTTAATGGTGGCCACTAGCTATTTTTAGGCTGTTTGCTAAAGTGTGAAAAAATAATTAAATAAATTAAGAATTGATTATTAACGCGGCGCTAACTTTCTTTCGTTTTTTATATATAGTTGGAAATATATGCATGCATCGGACATCAAAAACTTTTAATGATCGCACGCTATATTTAATAGCCATTAAGCCTTTCCCCATCACAAGGGTAGAAAGTGGTGGCCATTCCATAATAGGATGGGCGGCCACCGTTGGCTTCTATGAAGGGAAGGACGATAAAGAGAATTCATATTTTCTCTAGGATTTTCTCTATATTCATATTTTCTCTAGGATTCTAACCCGAGTCCATTGTTACAGCAGGATGGGTCACTAACCGCTATACCGGCTAGTCAGTTTGGACATCAAATAAACATTCTTTTAAAGACATTGATAGAAATAAATTGAATTCCCATCGCAAAGAAAAAAATCACTTAAAGACGTGAAATTACGTCAAAAGTAATATGTTACATTTATTTCATTAACGTTTCTAAGTAACTATTTATTTCATCCATGTTCCAAAATCACAGGTTAAAGTATGCGCGAGTAGAGTCGTTTCAAATGTGAAATGGTGGTATTTTAATAACGGCTGTATTTGCCACGATGTTCTGCGTAAGCAAGGCCCACCAGCGGCCGAGCGGTAAAGTGGCTCAACACTGGTAGTTAGGTCAGTGATTCCGATAACATAATTTTCTTACCTTGTGGTTCATTAAGAGAATCTTCATTGTGTTCCTTCCGTTTCTGTCGTGATTTCAAGGTAGGATCTAAAAGTGCAAAGGCCAGGTTCCATGCTTCGATGGATGAAGCCACATCTTTAGATATATATGTATCGCCAAGAAATTTTTTTTATGATATTATGGGACGCCATGCGTCTTTAAACTCGAAAGGGTTCTTTCTATCACTTTTATCTTTTGCTATAAAATAGTCAATTTGATCACAAGAAATGTCTTCTGCAGAATCGCATTCTTCTTCTGATTTAGACTAATGATCACTAAATATATCTTTATTATCTGAGTCTTCTAAGTCTTATTCTACAGAATCTTCATCCAACGGGACCTCCTCTAATAATTTTTGAAGTCTTTTCATTTCTATATGATACGTCAAATGAGGAAAAGACCGAATAGAGCGGCTTGAACACGCCATGGCTCACACTGAAATATAGCAACACAAAAGCGCGCTTTGGGTGCCGGCAACACCGCAAACTGTTCTTTGAACCACAATAAATGCTCGGAATTTGCTGTTTTCACTCCAGACGTATAGAACATAAACTTGAAGGCAGCTACTGATGGACTTAACCGTTTTGGATTATGGGAGAAGATTGCCGGCTATTTTTTATTTATTTATTTATTTTCTGAGATTGCGGTGCCCATGCACCACACGCGCGCCTTCCCGGCTTAAAAGTTAGGCTAAACTCAAAAATGGAAATATTGTTTCCGTGAAGTATCGAAACTCGAAGTGAAGTTGAGACCCCTTTCGGGAGGTTGTAGTAGGGGTATAGGAGTGGGAGACCCGCGCACCCATCCCTCGGGGTGCTTTACAACAAAACTGGGGGCAGAACTGAGGGAAGTCGTACTGTCACCTGTATGGTGCTCAACGATCTTGCCAATGGACTGAATCTTGTTCTCCTTGACACGATGTGTTCATGAGCTTGTTGGACTGTTACTTCCACAAAAGTGAGATAGTCACAACAACAAGAACAACGACAGTGACCGCCGTTCATTCTAAATGCGTTGCTGCTGAATTATATGATCAGTATAATTTTTTTTACTCGTTGGTAGCAAACCCTTTCAAAGTATGAAGTAAGAAGAAATATACTGCTTTCACTTTGTAGAATCAGCCGGGGATTGATTTTCTTATTAATATGGCTAAGTATATAATGAATCAGGGAACAGTATTTTAAAAGTCGAATTGAATCTATGTTTTAAATATATTTTTAAGTAATATAAAGAGAAATAGTAATAACAAAGGAACATTATCGAAATAAGATTTCATAGCTTGTAAAATGGCTTAAATTTATTAGCGCCTTTTCTTTTCCGTTTAAAAGTACATTAACCCTCTGATGGCATGGTTTTCGGGACCTGCTCATGAAGAACCGTAACTGTATCTACACAGATTTTATTAGGCAACTTTTTATCATTAGTCATTTTAGTCTCTCTTTTCGTAAATATTCATTTATTAAGATCATATATACGTCATTAAAGATAATAAGAATGTAATTTATTTTAAATTATAAGCTCACATATACCAAGTGACAAAAATCTCATTATCCAATAATTCAGTCATGCCGGTAAGAGAATTAAACGTAGATTGACTTATCTTACCGCTATAATTCAACGTCTACTTTGATCTACTGTAGTTAAAAAAAAGAGAAGAACAGAGAAAAAATGTAACAGTATTTATCCGACCCCAAAATTAGTTATTTAATAGCTGATCCACAGATCCACAAAAAATTTGCATTCACTTTCGAAACGGAGCTTTAAAACTTAAAATAACACCAATATATATTTCACATATATAGTAATATATAAGCTTTTAGCCCAATATATGATATTTTAACTTCTAAGAACAAATACACAGTCTTCTTTATATTTTTCTTTTCTTTTGAAAGTACTCCCTTTTCAACGCTTTTATAGTTTTTGTTTAAGTCGCAATACATCTGTATTTATTTGTTTATCTCAGTAAACTGAAATGGAATGCAACTGAATTCTTCGTTTCTTTCTGAATATTTTAAAGAAATAAATTTTACATCTAGGCTTTCTGGATGTCATCCAAATGTTGGGGCAAAAGACTATGAAATCTAGTTTCGGTGCTTAAAATCTTGGACATTTGCCATGTCATTCGTTTCATCTCTGGAAGTCTAATGCACTTCAGAAGTACAAACTGCGGTACTGGAAGCATTTAGACTTTTCTCCCTTACAAAAATAAATTTCTCAAGTTACTTTGAATGAATTTTTGATGTTTAAAACTAGAGTGTTGGCCACTGTAGCGTTTATTCTTTATTAATATATTATAGGTATTTGACATTTAACCTACATGTCATGTAGTTTAGCAGGTTTATGTAATTTGGAAGTTTGTTTAGCCATCGGAAAATAAATTCAAGTTCTCTCATTAAATATCAAACAACTTACAACTTTTTTAGATTTCAGCAGATGAAACATGTTTAACCCGTAAGTGCACGCGTGGAAAAAGTGTCATAAATGCACGGATTGGGTCTGTAAGACCCATTATACTTTATATCGGATATATCATACTCACATCATTTTTTAATTAAAACAACTTAATAATTAAAACAACTTAATTTTAGTTAAACATATTTATAACACAAAATTCTAAAATAGATCAAAAAAATAATTTTTATATTCTTGTTAACTTTTTTTAAAACAAAGGTATCTTTTTAAGCATTAAACTTTAACACAAAACAAGCTAGTTCAAATAAACGTTTGATAAAAGTGTTTTCTATTGTTGATGAATTGCTGATTCAAAACGATGATTCATATTTAATTTTTACATTCATTACAAAAAACAAACGCAGCATGCTCTATACAAAGATATTTTTTGCACTGCTGACACATGTAATGAGATTTTCTGTCGTTACAGTAAGCACATCGGCCCCTCTTCCTGTTTCATTTCGATGTTCCAAGTCTATAACTAATGTTGACAATTTTTGTGCCGCAAAATGAATGTTCCATGGAATGTTTTTTGACATTGCTCTTTTATATAATCTTCTGTCAAATCAAACATTTGGTTTTTTTTTTTTTTTTTTTTTTTTTTTGTTATGTTCCTCTGTTTTTGGCTCCAGCCTTATTAGGTGCGTATGATTTGAAAATCAAACATGAATTATAAGCTGATACATTTAGTAGGTCATACAAAATTACCATTGACCAACGTTTCGTGTTTCGAGTAACATAAAATGCCGCTCTCTCGCGGACACAGTCAACTCCACCTCTTGTTTCATGACAAAAAGTTAATGATTTCAGGTTTCATCTTGTCATCCATACTTTGTTAGTTGTGCCGTCATGATGCATGGATGACAAGAGGATCATTCTTTTGCTACACTTTAGGACATTTGAATCTAAAGTCATATCATCTTGGAATCTGAACAAACTCGAACAAAGATTATAAGGTATTTCTCCCGCCTTCTTCGCAATGCCTTCGTGATGTAGTGGTCTGCATGCTCGACGCGTAACCGAGAGGTCCGTGGTTCGATTCCCGGCGAAGGCGTTGCTAATTTTTCATGTCTCCTGCTTCAAAAAAAGATTTCTTAACACTGGCGCCCGAACTAAAAAGGTGGTGGATGACGATTCTCCGCCACCGAAATTTGGCGATTGGCTCCCCCAAACCCCAGTCGCCCTTTAAAAGGTGGAGTATATAAGGTATTTCTCCCGCCTTCTTCGCATGCCTTCGTGGTGTAGTGGTCTGCATGCTCGACGCGTAACCGAGAGGTCTGTGGTTCGATTCCCGGCGAAGGCGTTGCTTATTTTTCACCTCTCCTGCTTCGTAATAACCTAATGTCTCTACAAGATATGCTGCAGCCAAATCACACGGATTATTGAGATTTAAATTTTCTTCAAGTCCAGAATTTTCGTGAATACATAAAATAGAAATTGAATAACACACAGATGTCTAAACTCTGAAATTTAGAAAAACAAAATAAAATGAAATTTTGAACAAAAATTTACATGTTTGGACGGGCTGGTTTCACAGACCCAAGACGATTAATACGATGAAATAACTCCTGTCTGAAAGAACCTGCTTTGTAGGCAATGCACCTGTTAAATGATGTACTAAAGATAGGAAGGTTTAAAATTCGCACATAAACCCACGTACTGTCTTTCATCTAGACAACCTATTTCAACAGCATAAATTGCAACGATATGAATCCTGATTTTCATTAAATTTATAAATCCCTTTTAACTCGTTTAATTATTAAAAATTTTCGTCTCGTGTTCCAAGCCGAGCATATTTATTGCTTGAGTTATTGAAATTCTATCCTCTTCCCACCAGTATGGATATTTACGTCTTTCCAGCTACTAGTTACGTAAGCAGATACTGATCGTTATACAGGGTGACCCAAAAGTCCGTTAACATTTGAAAATTAAAGAGTTCACGGAATAGTTTAAGTAGAGACGTAAACATTGGCACACATGCTTGCAATGACATGATATTGTATTGAAAATAAACCAAAAGTGCAAAAAAAGGGTCAATATATGGCCCTGGGCAGCAAAATGTCAGATATGCCGCATAAGAATCGTCTATGAAATGAACTCTTGTCACTTTTCTATCGTCGCCTCCGGAGGTTGGTTACAGTGTGATGTGGATTTATTACATCAATCGTGATCGGATCCTTTTTTTTCGAGAAAATGTATGGTTCTGCTATTCAAACGGATTCTGCTATGTGACGGGTGCGAAGTACGCTGATATGTTATAGAATCACATCATCCCTAGTCTGACTGATAAGCACCTCTTGGAAGGTATGACTTTTATGCAAGATGTCACTCCATCCCATATTGCTATGCGTGTGAAACATCTCTTGCACACATCGTTTGGTAAGGATCGTGTGCTGAGCCGCCACTTTCGTCATGCTTGGCTTCCCAGGTCCCCAGATCTCAATCCGACGGCTTTTGGGAAAGTAAAAAAGAATATTTTTTTTCTCACAATAATCAACATAAAATTTAAGCTCTTCGTGTTTAACTCACACGGAGGCGACTTGCGTTTTACGTCGCTACTTTTCGTCATTAATAGTTTATGATGATTATCTGAAATAATAATAAGTTCAAAATATAAAGACACGCCGAACAAATATTAATTTACAAGTCAACCAACAAAAGTCAGCGTTATATTTTCAAATTTTCACAGGACTAGATTCGATGGTTTTTACGGAATCACCATCCTCAGCTGCAAAAGCGCAAATGAACGAGATAAGATATAATAATTGGATAAGATAAGATAAGAAAGCCTGGACTGGAGACAAGCCACTTTTTATGAATTTTGGAAAGAGCACATAATCTGGCCCAATTCGCAACAGATGGGATAAGTGAATGTTTTTTAGGTTGCTTGAAAGGATTTCTGAAGATTTGATCGCAGTTTTTATTTTTGACAGGTCCGAAGGTGAAGGATCTTTAGGGATCGGATTATATGGTCCTTCGTTTAAGAGTTTAGCCACATCATCGATGTAAGTGTTCCTGTTCTTGTCCATGACGTTTATATAGCCACCTTTGTCGGCCTTTGAAATGATAATATCCGGGTTAGAATGAATTTCGCGCATTGTAGCTCTTTCTCTCGCTGTTAGATTTGGTTTCAAAGGTTTATTGATGAATTTGACATTATGAACGACAATATGCATAATCATTTCTTCCTGTGAATCTGAAACTTTATTGAACTTGCAAGCTTTTTCGATAGGAGCCAAAATCTTTAAAATCGATGGATTAGAGGTTTGTGAGGAGTTAAAATTATATTTTAGAATTCTCTATTGTTCTTCTGATCAACTAACATTAGATATTTTAACTATTGGCTTAACGTTTACAATGGGAAAATTTTTTGAACTACTTGAACTGAAGACTGTAAAAGAAGTTTTTCGAATTTTACTCCGTTCTAGACCAAGACTTTTGTTCAAGGGCAGTGAATTTTGGATATGAATTAGCGAGTTCCAGATGAAGCTCATGTTCAATTTTGGATAACTGTTGACGTGTATCCCTTACGATGGACCGAAGTAAGGCTAGCTTGCAGTTTAACAGAATGCCCAACATTGTTGGTCCGAAAATCACACTTTCAATTTCTCTGCTGCCAAAATTATTCAAAAAACATCTTCCATTGGTGAACTGGATTTTCTAGAGGCATTTCACATTAAAACAAATCTTTCCGTTCTAGTTAACGACCGTAATTCCAATCCATCTTTGCCTTCAGCCTTTAAAGAAATTATGTTTAAGTTCTGATTTCATTAACAGATGGTACCAGTAGCTTGTCTCCTGTCCAGGCTTTCTTATCTTATCTAATCATTATATCTTATCTCGTTCATTTGCCCTGTTGCAAAACCATCGAAACTAGTCCTGTGAAAATTTGAAAATATAATGCTGATTTTTGTTGTTTGACTTTTAAATTAATATTTGTTCGGCGCCTTATTGTATCTTAATTATAGAAGCCCCAAAAAGGCTTATTTTTTGCCTTTTTTTCCACGTGGTTTTCGTCATCTTGCGATTGTATGTGTTTCGGAGCCGAAACAGGCTTATTTTTCGCTTCCTTTTTTGCACGTGGTGTAACCGCCATTTTGTGATTGCATGAGTTCGGTAAGTACTTTTTTGGAATTTTTATGTTCTATTTGTGTTTCGCATATTTTAATATTGTGCTTTGTTTATCTGATTGCATGCACTTTAGTTGCAAATATTTTGTTTTCTGTTCATTTCAGTGTGAAAGTTTTCTGCTGTTTTGTGCGTGCTATATTATTGGTTAGTTAATTTAGTTTGATTTTCTGCATTGTTTGTCATGCCTTCATCCATTAATCGTTTCACTAAATTAAGCCTGAAACGACAGAAATTTCTAAATCATCTTGACTTTTTACTTAAGTGTAAATGTAAAAAATTGATCCCCAATTTCAAATCAAATCTAATCAGAAACCTTTCAGTCGCGTTTCAAGAAAAATACTCAAGGACCCCATTCTGGATATGAATTCCTGGGGTATTTACAGGATTCTTTGTCAGTGTGGTTTAATTTACATTGGCCAAACTAAGACAGCCTTAAAATTTCGCGTTAACTAACATGAGGCATATGTTAGAAAAAAGGAAACACAGAAGCTTTCTGTTGCCCAACATTATTGGTCCGAAAATCACACTTTCAATTTTTCTGCTGCCAAAATTATTCAAGACACATCTTCCATTGGTGAACTGGATTTCGTAGAGGCATTTCACATTAAAAAAAATCTTTTTGTTCTAGTTAACGACCCTAATTCCAATCCATCTTTGCCTTCAGCCTTTAAAGGAACTATGTTTTAGCTCTGATTTCATTAACAGATGGCGCCAGTAGCTTGTCACCTGTTCAGACTTTCTTATCTTATCTAATCATTATATCTTGTTCATTTGCGCTGTTGCAGTTGAGGATGGTGGTTCGGTAAAAACCATCGAAACTAGTCCTGTGAAAATTTGAAAAATATAACGCGGATTTTTGTTGTTTGATTCCTAAATTAATAATAAGTCCGTCAAACCTGGAATGTCAGAGACCATAACGAGAGTGGTAATAATGATTCTGACACTTTATGGCCGTCACGTTTGCCTACTCGGATGGCCGTAACCACTACCGTCCTGGTCAGCAGAGGCTGCCTTTTCAGGAAGTAGGAACCGGGTTTTTGTTGTTCAGCCCCCAGAGCAGCTTCTGTTATAGTTTTGCAAAGCAAATAATACCATTTTCCAAAATAGATAAACGATTATATAAAGAAAAGCACAAAAGTATTTTTTTTCAGTTTACGAGAATTAGTCTGTTTTATTTGTTTTTTGCAATTGAACTAATTCGTTTATAAATATTTCCCTTTAAAAATTTCGACTCTGTCGAGAATTTTGGAAAAAAATCTGGAATCTCTAGAACCAAATTAAATATTAATTTTGAAGTTTCTGAATTACGAAAGAAGAACATTTTGGAGAAAAGACAATGATTAATAGATATGAATTAAAGATGAAAATGATTCTTTACCATAAACTCAATGATTATCTTATTTGTTGTTAGAAAACAGAATTTAATCAATGGTTTTGTTGTTAACTGAAGTAGTCCTTTGTATTAAAATTATTATTTATTGGGACAGTTATATAAGGGAAGGCTATGGCCATACATTAATGTCTAGGCTATCAATTTTAAAAAGGTGGCACTAGTAACATTGTCGTCGGAAATCTGTTTCTACGGCGAAAACACAACGTTCGTCGTAACCTTCCGCCCCAGTGTGTGTACAGCGGGATTTATCGAAAAAAAAAATGTTTTTGAGTTGCTTGGCCTAACCGTTCTGCCAGAACTTTAATTAAAGCCATTGATGAAAATATTATTGATGGCATTATAATATATTCAGACTGTTTAAAAGGTATAAGATTGAAGAATTAAGACAGGCCAGATTGAATATTTTTGTGTTAACCATAAACACAGTTTCACCGATCCCGATATGGCCTCCGAACGGTAAAGTCGCTGAACACTGGTAGTTTGGTCCGAGGTTTGAATCTGGCAAGCGGACTGCCTGCATGAGCACTTTCGTGATTTTCCGCTTGTGTAACGTGTGTACGAGCCAGTTTCTTTTAGAGATGTACTCCACGAAGACATCCCTCCCATTAGGGAGATAGTCTTCGAGGCTTCGCCGTAATCAGATAAACGAAACCAAATCGATCATCATACTTGCTGTCACACGCAAACAATTCAATACTGGGGCAATGTGACATGGCGAAATAAAAGTCAACGTGGTTTGTCATAGATAGAGAAAAATACACTCCGAAAAGTACAACTCCGAAAGTCGCTGAGGAAAGCTGTATATTCCAAAATTTTCAAAATCTCCGACTTTAGTAGTAATTCATTTGCTTACTGGTGAGAGCTAACAAAATGTAGAAACAATACTATACGTCTAAAACATAAGAAAATGTATTATTCAACATAAAGTCTACACTTTGTCTTGGGAATTATGTTCGCCATTCAGACAGGAGCAGGGAACTACGTAAGAAGAGATCATAAAGTAATATCTCCACATCAGTAGCAAAATTAGAACACTCCCAGTATTCATTCCGAAAAATAAAGATGTAATCAAATATAATATTTTTAACACCTTTGCGATATGAAGAGAGCAGCCAGACAGCAAGAACAGAGGTAGAAGCAAAAGTGAGTAGTTATCCAATGTGGAAGTTCACTAGAAAAAGATTTCAGTTTTCGAAATTTTGAGTATAAGTTCCGAATTAATATTATTTTTTAAATACAGAGAGGAAATGCCCAAATTAAAAATGAGGAATTAAGAGGCTATTGCTAATTTAAATAAAAATTTGATTTACATATTTCGTATCTTACATACATATATGTGTATAATAGGTGATTATTAAATAATAATTTGAGTACAAAGGATTACTTCAGTTAACAACAAAACCTTTGATTAAATTCCAATTTCTAACAATAAACAACATAATCATTGAGTTTATGATAAAATGCTAGAGCTGAGCGGTAAAGCCACTGTTTGAGACCCACTAGCGGTTGAGCGATAAAGTCGGTGATTACTGGTAGTTCCGACCTTGGTTCGATTCAAAGCGAACGGGCAGGCTGTATGGGTGTTTGCGTGGTTTCTCCATGTGTAACATGTATAGGAGACAATTTTCCCTCAGAAAGTCCTCCACGAAGGCATCACGTCCCTTAGGCAGGTAGCCCTCGCGTGCTTAGCCATAGTTAAATAAACCAAACCCAATCAACTGCAGTGCAATGATCCATATCAAGTTGATACTTACGAAATTCAAGGAAATTAATTGAACACCATGTATCAATGAAACAAATTGTTGTTCAGAAACTGTTTCTACGTCCTTCAAACGAATTTTGAGAACGGAACCCTTTTTTTTAATTGGCATGTCTTATCTTCACATCTCCATTTTGGTGCTTCCTTTGAATTGAAGTAGAATATCATTTTATGGATTTTCGTGAACTCTTTTTCAGGGTCAAAAATTCCTCGTTCCTGAAGAAATTGCATAGAAAATGTTTTATTTTGAGGTTAAGTTCCAAATTTTCATATACATAGTAAACGCAATAATAATAAAAGCACATGTGACTGTGACGCCTTTAGAATTCTTATTGCAGTTGTTTTTGAAAAGGAATTCTTTCACTTAAAAAAAAATAAGCATTGTAATGACTTTAAAGTTAAAACTGGCGACTTTATATCAACCAATCTCTTAGCGAATTTAGCAAAATGCGTATTTGGCAACGACTCCAGTCCCGATAATAGAAAAGTACCTGATTTGTTCCCTGTCAGGCTACACATTAAAAAATGGAAGTGAAAAAAAAATATATTCGAAGTGAAATATGAAAAGGAAATTTAAAAATTTTCTTTAAAATGCGCGTAATAAATATTTGTTACTTCGAAATCTGCAGACGCCCGTTTTCTTTCTAGAGGGGAATCGGTTTTATTTTGTTAATATATAAGCTAAAAACCTTTTATTATGCCCTTCTCTCATTTTCAATACAGCTCTCGAGAGCACTGTAAAACTATATGCGACCATTCATAATCCTTTATCAACTGTACCACAGACGAGCTACATCGCTGAACTAAACACTAATCCTTACGAAGTTCCTGTGTAGCACTTCGATGCTAAGAGGCTTAACGGATGTTGGTCCAGATTGTTAAGAGCTTAAGCTTCGTCAACAACCTTTGATGGAGACCTTTGTGATTATCTATGCAACGAAAGCAGAATGCAATATTCTAGATTCCAAATCCGGAAGACTTGCATACCACATCCCTTACAAAATTTAAATCTTTAGAACTAGTCTTATATACTTTTTCCCGGTTACTTTATATCTATACTTATTTATTTCAGAAATGAAATTAATTTCTAAAGAAGTAATAACCGCAAATTTTGTTTGCCCTTTGAAATGCTAATAATAGGTGAAATTAAATATTTATTTTGAGTTGATTTTTCCTTCCAAAAGCTTCAAATGATGATTTAAATTCTGTTGAAGTAGTTTACGTTGAAAAATGTTGCCAGTTTTAAGTAAACTGTAATTCAACAGTTTAATTATAGTTTTAAGTGCACTGTAATTAAACCGTATTCGTGCTTAACATCCCAAAGTTTTATATACATACATGACTTCCTAATTCTTCTAACATGTTTCCTCTGGCTATTCGCTAAGAGTAAATTTATTTGTGAAGTGAGATAAACTATGGATACGTTTTGTTATATTCAGAACAGCTTCTAATTCTTCTTCTAATAAGAAATTGCTTATTTCTCTCTCGAAATATGCAACGATTTTGAAATTGAAATATATGTCAAACTGATGCTAAATATTTTAAGTCATTAGCAATTTTCATAGCATAGTATACAGATCTCTGCACGAAAGGTAAACATGCAGAATTAAAACGTAAGTCCGTTAGTTAAGCAATACTAGACTGGTGTACATTTTACATTAAACTCTATCAAATTCGTTGGGGACTGACATAACCCGTTTTCCTTCTAGAGCAAAGAATTCTGTGTGCGAAAAACTGATCCTGATAAAAAAAATCCAAGTAAAAAAAAAGAGATCTTCAAAATTCATAGAATTAGACTATAGGAGCGTTAGTCTATAAGGGCCATTACTCAATAAACGGCATTTTGCTTCATTTTACTATAAACCGCGAATCACTTTTTAAATTGCTGCTACCAAATATTATCGCCCTGTATTATACTTAAAGAAACTAAATCATGAAGAATTTGCATGAATATATGTATGTTTGTCGCATTGTGAAAAAACGACAGCATCTAGAGCCATCCAACTTTGAGCAGTCCTCCACCTCAATATGGACAAATGAAAGCCCGAATTTAGAATCTGGAATTTGTTTTAGTGCCTATTTCATATTTTGTAAAATTTTAAGGAATTTTTTTATTAAGAAATTCAACGCGTGTATACGAGCTAGTTTCCCTTAGAAAGTCCTCCACGAAAGCATCCCTCCCTTTAGGCAGATAGCCCTCGTGCGCTTTTCCATAATTTAATAACCCTAACAAATTCAACGATTTAAAAGAGAAAAAGGCAATACTCTACGAAAAAAGCATTTTTATCTCCAGCAAGCAAGACTGCCTATCGTAAATTCTAAAGATATGCTGTTTTTAAATATTTTGTAATATTGTTGTTGAATTGAATTTTATGTGGTTTAAGTGTGAAGAACATGATATTTAATAAATAAAGGTAACCTACAAAACGTTCAAAACGCCCTTTTGGCCGTAATTTAAAGTACATATAATATAAATTTTTCTTTTTCTGTTATTAAGCATAAAAAATGTTGCTTAAAATTGAAACTAAGGCTGATTTTTGCTTGATTTTACATGTGAACTGTTACGAACACAAGCAAAGACTGATAATAATTGTTTTATCCTGTCACATTAGAAAGTTAAAATTACAGAATGATATTTGGCTAAAATTACAGAATGATTTGAAAAAATGTTTGTTTTTTAATGTACCACGTAATCCTTATTTAATAATTCAAATTTGTGTTTCAGATCGCTAAATTATGTTTTCTTTTCATATGGTGATAATGTTTACCGATTTATGATAAATATCGGTAATTTGGGAACCTTTAAAAAAAAGGCGTGAAAAGCAGCAACTTGCGTAAGTAACATCTATCTTTCACCTGTAAAAAAACAAGCAAACTTTGCCAAGGTGATTGCGTTAATACGCAACTGCATATTTTTATATATTTGCTATTGTTTTGAACTAAAATTAGATTTAGTCATTGTCACGTCTTTTAAATTAGCAGTAGGTGAACTAGAATTCCAGGGAGCATATGTTCCAAGGCAATGTTTTTGTAAAAGTAATTTTAATTACATTAAATAAAAATAAATTAATTTATTATATTACAATGCTTAAATTTAATTTTGTCGGACACAAAAGTAATACAAGTTATAGTCTTGTAATCAATACATTAAATTAAATCAGCACTAAAATTCATACAGGCTTTGTGACGTCTTTCCTCATTCACGATTTGTGTTATTCGGGAGCTCTTTTTATCTGATTGAGTGCAGAGAACAAATGCATACAAAAATAAAATAAGTGCAAAAATTGACTATAAACAGTATCGTATATGTAATTTTATTAAATGCAGATAAAAGTATGTCAGTAATAAATGTTTATTCGTATAAGCTCTGTGGCATATTTTTTACCGGATGTTTAAAGTATCCTACAGGGTGTTCCAGCACAGCTGTTGCAAAGTACACCTAGACGATGGAAAATCACATAGAGATGAATGGTCGGATGAAACGTTTCCAAGGCGCGGTAGTGACAACACGAAACACAAGAAAGGAAGGACACGAAAGGGGTGAGAAAATATATGTGTTATGTTTAGTACAGCAGAAAGCAAGAAATAAGAATAAAAACAGACAGGGATCATCATCAAAGAAGGTGTTCGAAATTACAACTCCGGACCCTGATGAAGTCGTCACACCTCCGACGCCTAGAAGATCTGATGTTCTGGAAAATGCCGAGCATTTCTGAGACTTCTCTAGGAGCTGCCACGATGCACTCAACGAGTTTATCAGCATTGCTAATGGGGATTTCGTACACCAGAGACCTGCCGTATCCCCAGAGGAAGTACTTAATGCTAGGGAGGTTTGGGATCTTGCTGGCCAATGCAGCGGGCCACCGTTTCCGATCCAATGATGACGATACGTTGCATTCAGGTAGAGACGCACATCAAGACTGTAATATGAGGGGGCCTGTTCGTGTCTTTCCTTTCTTGTACTCTGTGCTGTCACTACTGAGCCAGGCAAATGTTACCGACTATGCATTGCTCTGTGATTTTCCTTCGTTTAGGTGTACTCTGTCTCTCCTGAAAGTCTGTAACCGCTGTGCTCAAACACCCTATATCTCTCGCCGTCCTTTCAACCAAGAAATTCTGAAAGGTTCAGACCTCGGATAATATTTTCAGTTACAGAGCTTCTTAAGTAAGACCCCATGCCGTTATATTCTGTCTACGTTTGAGCTACATGAAATTTAAATTTTCATACTGTAAAATAAATTATTATTAAAACATGTTGTTTTACATAAAAACGTATCCTGTTACTTAATTTCTGTAATATGTCGTCCAGACGATATAGTGGCTAGGGGAACCTACTGCAATACCGAAAAGTTAGGTGTCGAATTCCGGAAAGGCATGAATGTTTGTAAAAGTACAGTGTCTGTGCGGCATGGGGGCACTCTAAATATACGGTGAGCTGAGGTCCTCTCGAGAGGCTGATAGTAGGGAAGAAGGGTGAGCCACCCTCGGACCCGTTCCCTTGGGGTGCGCTCCTTCGAAATGTCACCTGTATGGTTCTGAAGGCTTTGCCAACGACATGTGCAATCTTGCTCTCCTTGCCACAATGAATTTCGTGGGCTTTTCCTGATGTCATTGTCAGGTAAGTGAGATAAATAAGAACACAATAGTAACATTTTTCTAATATAGTTCAATAATCATTTAAATTTGTCATTCTGTTGTCAATTTAATGTGAAAGTATGAATTTCGCTCACAAACAATACATTTCACCTTAGAATCTTTTTGAATTTTACATGCAATAGCATGATAAGGAGACAATGCAGCATGGAAGTACCTTTTACAGGCAAAATGAGAAGAGTTTTAATTATTATCGCAACACTCTTTATTTAAATAAACATTTTTTCACGTAAGAAAAATTTTCAAAGTTTTCCATTTATTTCATGTCATTCTGCACTTTTATTTCTAAAATGAAGCTATTTGAAACCATATAAATTGTTTTGAACTTTATTGTACGAAGTAATAGTGTACCCCATTCAGGAAAAGATTAAAACTACTTCTTTTCTTTCAAATATATCCTAATGTATATATTTCAAATATATCCAACCAAATCCTCATTTTATTAGTTCTGCACTGAAATTACGAAGGTGTTGAAATTAGTGTCGCAGTTCAAGCTTATATCTTATAAGGTATTTTTCCCCCCCTCTTCGCATGCCTTCGTGGTGCAGTGGTCAGCACGCTCGACGCGTAACCGAGAGGTCCGTGGT